>JBAMJV010007969.1:72500-134983 GCA_037951105.1 Echinarachnius parma | reverse complement strand
CCTTATTCCCCCTCTCCCATTATCTATCTTCCCTCTCTCTTTCTGTTCCTTTTCTTCTTTCTCCCTTCCTCTTTCTAGTTCTTCCTTCCTCTTCCTCTCTCCCTTCCTCTCTGCCTCTCTCAAACTCCTAATAAAATATATCCATTTTGTTGCCCCTTATTCCCCCTCTCCCATTATCTATCTTCCCTCTCTCTTTCTGTTCCTTTTCTTCTTTCTCCCTTCCTCTTTCTAGTTCTTCCTTCCTCTTCCTCTCTCCCTTCCTCTCTGCCTCTCTCAAACTCCTAATAAAATATATCCATTTTGTTGCCCCTTATTCTCCCTCTCCTATTATCTATCTTCCCTCTCTCTTTCTGTTCCTTCTTCCTTCTTCTTTCACTCTTCCTCCTCCTAGTTCTCCCTTCCTCTTCCTCTCTCCCTTCCTCTCTGCCCCTCTCTCAAACTCTTAATAAAATATATCCTTTTTCTCGCCCCTTATTCTCCCTCTCCTATTATCTATCTTCCCGCTCTATTTCTGACCTTACTTCTTCTTTCACTCTTCCTCCTCCTAGTTTCTCCCTTCCTTTTCCTCTCTCTCCCTTCCTCTTCCTCCCTCTCTCCCACTCTCTCAAACTCTTTTCCAACTCCTCCCTCTCTTCCATTCTCCATTCTCGTGAATCAGTTTGGTGTATTAGAATATACATCAATTTGTTCTCCATCCTAATAATAGCCGATTGCCGATCGACTTGGCGCCTTAGAGTTGATTTAATATTGTTTTACTGATGGGCACTTACAAAGCCCAGTCTGTCTCAAGTGTAGAGTGAACTAAATTATCTCAGTCATACATTCATTAGAGAAAAGAACATATTTGTGCTTAAAGGGATCCTGTTATTTTGTTAATCATGTGCAAATAACTGATGGATCAGGGCTGATAAAATGTATATTTCTGTGATCTGATATGTCCACTGAGTGATGTGTGAAAATTCCATTGTAAATGAGCGAAAATGCAAAGTAAAAATTTGCTAACTCATTGCATTATTTTTTGTATACAGTTGAAATTCTCCACTACATTGTAGAATCGAATCTGACCACTTCAATCAAACATATCATAATTTATATTTTTAAAAAAGAGAGAAATTCAGAAAAACAAAACCTGCTCCATACCTCCACATCAGTAATATGAAGACAATAAGGTATGGAGGACCTCTAGATAGTTCTAAGAATTTTGGGGGGATTTAGACAGTCCCTTTAAATGTCTACCCTGTTCTACTTCATTTATTACCATGTTATTTATCAACGCTATATTGTCCTCATCTATAGATACAAGGATTAATACAATCAATATTCAATCACATAAAACTGGTAATGCAACTTTAAGCAACCCACATTTCTTATCTCCAAAGTGCATGATGATTCAATGTTCAGTTTCCACAATAAAACAAATATCACACTGGTTAAAATCCATGTAACCCTTTTTAATAATAATTAGTGTATACCCATATGGTGGTCAGAAAGGGGGTAAGTCTTATCATTAAGGATGTTGTTATGTTTTTTCTCTTTTTCTCATACAATTACACATTTTCTGTGCCCCCAGGTACTCCCTAACCAAAGAATCATGGTTGCAGTAAAATTAAACAGACCAGGAAAAATCTGCCAGTTTAAATCTTAAATATTTTTTTTCTCATGAAAATAAAAGACCCCAAACCCCCCCCCCCCCCCCCCCCCCTTTCGGGCAGTATCCCCTACTGAAGAAATCCTTGCTAAGGAACTGTAATGAAAGTAGATATTAATCACGTTTTAATAGCTCTAGTCATTTCATCATTCGTTAATAAACCCCCATAACAAACAATAGGTTAACATCTTCTTTAGATGTCTGTTAACATAAACATTAAATATCAACCAAAAAAGGGGAGATGGCGAAAAAAATAAAATAAAACATTTCTGTGCATATTCATGAACTTACACTTTTGAAGTACCCTTGGCCCTGGATAGCCAGAGGTATGCATGTATAAGCATGGCTTGAAAATACAGTCATACAAATAATATGTACATCAAAACTTTTTGAATAATGAAGGAGGATGGAAAGAGTCTATTACCAGAGGGTAAACCATAACGTGTCTGGAATAATTGGCCAGGACTGGATAGGGGCAATCACCTGATAATTGGGATTGAGGGGTAGGGTGGAGGGGATGGGGGGGGGGGAACACTAGACAATGAAAGAGGACTGGATCTAATTCCACAGACCTCTAAAGTACATGTATACGTATGTGGATAAACCTTCATGATTAAATGAAGTACTAAAGTAATGAGGTTGCGCATGACTATAGATGCTCTCATGCTTGATATATAATTCTAGTACATTGACGTTGAGGTTGATGAGGTAGAGCCAATAGGCTGCTTTCGTTTTGACACGTTGACTAGTCAACGCGTCGGGATGTCGTCATTTTCATGCACTGAGCACAAAAGACGGTCACCATGTCTTGTTTATGACGTCATACTCTTCTCGAGATGCATGATATCGCAGAAATATCATACTAAAAGCGAGTCTCATGTTAGTTTATCAATTTTGGTACTAATAGTAATAATTCAAACATGTTGCTGCTTGAATTTGCATTGCGATTGCGTACGATGCCAAGGCAATGGCACAAAAACGTGTTTGGCCTGTTTGTATGCTATGAAATGAATGCAAACATCTACATTTTATTGTAAGGCATCGCCTATCACTACGGCATGCCGTGGCGATGTCCATGGGCCAGGGCCGGGCACGAAATGGTTAGGCTTAGCCGACTGTGCTTTGTATTGCACTGTTTATGCGTGTCTGTGTTCGCGCGAGCGCTACGTGACTGAACGAGCGTCAACGTGTGAAAACGAAAAGGTAACGAATGACAGTCAACGTGCCTAGTCAACCCAGTACAGTAGAGCTCACTCTCGACGCGCTCACTAGTGAACGTGACAAAAACGAAAGCAGCCTATGACCTTGGTGATTGGACCATATATTTTTCAATTTTTAAAAATATATTTTTTATAATTATTATTGGCTGGGCAGTTTGCGAGCCTCTCGGCCCAACTCTCTACTACATGACTTTTTGATTGCATGTTCACTGGAAGACTGGTATATGACAAGACACTATCAAACCCATAGCTGCCAACATTCGGAATTTTAAATTAGTAACATTTAAGCAAAACTGAATATCATGTGCGCGAAGCACACATCACGAGCGCGAAGTCCCTTTAGCCGGGGTCCAGGGGTCGCTTTAGGGCTCTGGAGCGTGAAGCGCGGAGTCCATTACGGCCGGAGTCCATTGCGGCCGGCGTCCATGGCCCTATTTTTTTATCATTTTTGCACAATAACTAGGTATGATTTGGTCGTTTTTTTTTTGGGGTCAAAATTCGTAATTATAGAAGTCCTGAGTATTCGTAATTTCGTAAAGAGGGTGGGAAATTCGTAACAATTACGAATTTTTCGTAACAGTTGGCAGCTATGCAAACCCTGCACCCAAGTTCACCCATTGTCTGGGAAACCGTCTCAGACGATTACCAACATGGATTTGACCAATTTTGTGTTCGTTCTCGACTAGGTATAGAGATTGCAGGGTAGTGGGTAGAGATACATGTAGTTTTTCAATCTGTGTCTTTCTGTGGCATGATGAAGATACAGAACCCACGTGGCTCTATGACCTTTTCCCAGCTCGGTACCACGACTAAGAGGTTTGAACCTCTGTGATGCATGCATAATAGACTATGACATCTTTAATATGATTATAGGAACAGGAGGACTTTACCAGGATCCGGTTATTTTTAAAGGTAACTTGTATTAAACCCTGCTTGGAGTAATAAGGGCAAGGTGTGATGGTCGTTTTACAATATGATGAAAACTGCTTTGTAATTATGGTACTGGAGTCATAATGATAAGTGAAAAAATACACGGGGACTCGGGATGAATTTGGCCCCGAAATGCCAAATTTTAGAGTGTTATTTTCATGCAGGAAAGCTTGAAAAGTAGCCTTGAAAAATAAATATTAATTTTTTCCCTGCATAATGATGAATACTTATTATAAATAGATCTGTAAATATCTACTTTTCTTTCCATCTGTTTACTCTAGGGAGACAAAAACAAGTGTTCTTAATAAGTAGGTTGTCTTTATAGACATGTTCGTTTACACGTTTACCGTCTAAACTGGGACACTAGTAACAAATTATAACAGAGCTCTGTACAAATGTATCTACTTATTCCTAGATGATTAATTCATTATAAAATATTTCATAAAAATTAATGAGTCAACTCTAATTTTTTTTAAAATACATATTGCAGCAACAACAAATATTATCGCTTATTTGAACCAGTTCAAAATGTTTCTTTTCTTTGTATATTGACTCCTCCCTGGATATTGTTCAAATCCAATCAAATATATTCAAGTACCAAGTAATTTTTGTTTCATTGACGGAAAAAAAGAGAACAGAGATTTCTGAACTTGACATGTAATTGGCTTTGTCAGATTCAATCAGAATCTCTTTGGCGTTAGGCCTTTCAGTCATCAGAATAGAATACATCAAAAATACATCCAACCAAATTGCTTTCATTGAAAACTGCTTCTTATTTTATAGAAATATATTTCCTGTACAAATGTATGTTTACAACATGTACAAAAAATAGCTAGATACGTATCGAGGCCAGGTCATTGTTTATGACTATGTTCAGTAAAATGCCATTTCTATATTAAAATGAAATTTGAATATTATGATGCGCATTTGAGCAAGAACAAAAATGAAATACTTCACATTGTATACGGATGCAGGCTAAATTGCACAGTTAATAGGAGTTTGTACAGGGGGAAATGTACTGCAGTATCAATTGCAAATATTCTCATTAATTCAATGTCCGTTAAAAGTAAATATAAAAAGATAGCTGTAACTGTATTTTGTTACATTCAAGTGATCAATTACGTTACAAATTAATACCATATACAAATAAGTAATAAAATGTTATCCTTTCATAGTAAAAACCAAAAATAGAAGCTTCATTTCAGATTGATTTTAAGTATTTTAAGTATTTTTCACACTTGTGCAAACAAAACTAAATTAAATATCCCATACATACAGGGATACAGGGCAAACATGGACTACTCAATGACTGTAAACACAATGTGACATCAAAATACCCAGGCCACAATCAGTCGGTTTCAGCTGGGAAAATCATTAGCTATTTGCTTGTCTGAATGTGTATTTTTAAAATCTCAAACAATGGATGTGACAGACGTCATACCCGGTACATAGAATCTATATTCCTTCACCCCCCCAAAAAAGGAAAAGACAAGTGTCAACATAACTGCCCTATCAAAGAAGGTACACATTATTTTTATCAAATAGATTTATTTCTAGACTAACATGCCAACCAAAAAGAAATCTCGCAGAATGTCAAGAACCCCTATTACGTTAGTGAGCTATAAATAGTACATGTATGAGAAACATGTACATGTATAGCATGCCAACAGCCTGTTTATATTAGAAACAGCATTTTATGGTCTTTCGCACTAACAAATTTCTTAGAAATAATATTTCTTATTTTGTCTGGGTATTTCTTGACAAGAATAATACACTGAGCATGGCATGGTACAGACTTAGTCTCTGACTCTCTGTATAATGTGGACATGATATGGTAAATTGATAGAACCCACGTTTCCAATCAGAGGATCCTAAGTTTGGATCGAGTGAATGCCCACTACATTTGTCCTTCAACTAACAATTAATCCATTATTGCTGCTCTCTACCCAGGTGTATAAATGGGGACCTAGTAGGAGGTGAAAGCCTGCATGTGAATGATCTCCTCTATGCCCATGAGCCGCTTATTAAAGCGAGAATGCTCCCCAGTGAGTGGAGATGGTGCACACAATGTGTGCCTGCTTGTAATTGCATCCAGTGATCAGGATAGTATTAGTGTGATTCAAACGACGCACAACTGCATGTTGTACAGTGTACATTCATGCAGTAAAACCATTGCATGAAATATACCGAAAATTGTTTACTAGTATACTGCAGATTCAAAGCATTCAAACGGTTAATGTGCAGTTCATTTTCAAACATTGCAAATGACATAATTACACAGCTGTGTACATTTGGCTCCAGGTATAAAAAAAACAAAGATCCAAATGTTGGGAAGAAAAACATTTGCTGGAGAATTAACTTCAAATGGCACGGGTTCAAAAGTAATTGGTAAATGGCATGATTTCGCCAATAGCACTGGAACGCTTGCAAGGCCAGGGCATGCCATCAGTCGGTCTGTGACTGTGGCAGAGAAAAGTTTAACCGATGTTTAATAATCGAGCATTGCCTTGACATACATAAGGCAATTTGGGACGAGTTTGGGCCAGATACAAAACAGAAACTACATCATATATTTCATAAACATACATTTATAAACAGTGTACATGTATACATGTGACAATATTGGTGGCTGAACTACAATATTAAGCTAATGAAGTATAGAACAGACGTTTGGAACAGATATTTCATGCATGACTCTGATGTTGGTACACATTTGTATCCCATATTCAATGATTTCCTGACCTAATTAATTTCTCTTATAAATGGTAATTAATATAGAATTATAAGGAAGAATTGTAATACTATAGTACTAGGGTCTTTTCCATGAACTACATCTGGTGCTCTTGTACAGAGCTAACAATGAACATATTTATGAATTCTGGTTTGAATACAGTAGGTTCATTTTAATGTGTAGATATATATTACTTCCAAGATGGCAAGGTCAAATTTACAAGAGAAAAATGAGGAGACTCTTCTCTTATAAATGAAATATTTCAGGTATCAGAAGCGCAGAAATGCATGAATTGAATAAGGTCTGCATTTCGATATGACATGAGGAGAATACTATCATAAAAGAAATGAAACAATTCAGATTATGAATCTATTGTATCGGAAAAATACAAGTACGTGTATGTATCATGAAATTATAAGGGTTCCTCGACCCATAAAGAAGCTTGCTTATAAAGAAATGATTTCAAGATCAGCTCTTCATACTCTAGTAAGTATTCCAAGGTCATGGGTAAACATGTCCCAGATATGATTTTAAAGCTACTCTTGAGTATTGGGTATTCTTAAATATCACAACCAATTGATATGCCTCTTTTGTATGTATCTAACTTAAAGGGGTCTAGTAACTTTGTTGACATGGGCAAAAAGTGATGAATGGTTGATGCAATGTATATTGTTGTTATCTCATATGTCCACAGGGTATTGTGTGAAAATTTCAAGTCAAATGGACATTCCATGGCCAAGTAATGAGCAAAAATGCAAAGTGATATTCACTAACTCACTGCACTCACTTTGTACACGGTTTCAAAACTCCACGGGTGTTTTTCTTATCTGAATACTTTGATCGTACATATCTTTGTAACGAAAGGGAAATTTGAACCAGAACGTCAATGACGTAGCGCTCATCCGCCATCTCGCAACATCAAATATCGCAAATTTCATGTGGTACACTTTTCAACTGGTCAAAAAATTAAAATTTGATGCCCTGGAAAGGACATAAAAATAAAAAAATTAAAAATTAGAGTGAAAAAAATATAAATTTGACGCCCCGGAAGGGACAAATAAATAAATTAATAAAAAAAATAAAATAAAAAAAAAATTTAAAAAATAAAAAAATAAAACAGAACAAAACAAAAAAAATAAAAATAAAAATTAAATTTAAAAAATTCAAAAATACAAAAATACAAAAATTAAAAATTACCATAATGAATGAATGGAGAAAAATTTCAAAATTCTGTGTACAAGTTTAGTGTACCAAAGTTAGTTCTACCAGATAAAGCAAACCAAATCAAAATCGGTCGAGAAATGAAGGAGAAGAAGCATTTTTTGTGATTTCGAATAAATTTGCATAAATTACCATAGATAATTTCACGATTCTGTTTAGAAGTTTTAAATCCCCCTCCTAGCCCTATCTTATGAAACAATCAGAATCAAAATCGGTTGAAAAATAACGAAGAAGAAGCATTTTGAAAACTGTGGACGGACGGACGGACGGAAGGACGGACGGAAGGACGGACGGACGCCGGACGCCACGGCATGGCATAAGCTCATCATGCCCTTCGGGCCGGATGAGCTAAAAACTGAAACCTGTCTCATGATTTTATTGTTAAGGTATGAGGGAACCGCTAGAATTAAAATTTTATTTTGAGGATTTGGACAATGTTACTAAGTCCCTTTAAAGTTGGCTCGGACTCATAAATCAGATGCAAAGAGCCATCTTGCAATTGCCTTGTGCATGATGCAAAATACACACTGTTATGCACTGCGTGCACACCAGCCTAACTTTACGAATATATTCAGATTGCCCTCTACACCCCCACGCACGACAACCTTTAAAAAGATGAATTTATAGCACAAGCATGCCGCCCTTGTTTTTCAATATATTTTTGTATTCATAAAATAGTAATTAGTTTTAAATACTATTTAAAACATACATGTAGAAAAAATGGTCAGAAAGGAAAATAAGCAAAGAAAAAAAGGTTTCCCTGGGATTCCAAACCTGAATCCTGCGATCTCCGGATGGCTAGACTGGTGCTCTACCAAATGAGCTAGAAAGCCCTTGTGTTAATAAACCGCTTCTGTAATGTATGCAAATAATATGCATATGACGTAAGCTTAACAATAGTAACTAGGTCTGGCAAGCCGGAGCTTGCCGGACCTAGTTACTATTGTTAAGCTTGCGTCATACGCATATTATTTGCATACATTACAGAAGCGGTCTATTGGATCTGTACCATTTATTACAATTTGCTATATAACAATAATAATGATTTTGAGGCCATTTTCTGTCTGAACGAAAATCTTCTGAACCTACATGTACATGTACCTACTCCATATTATCTTTAAACTTCCAATCCTTCCATTATTGATCCATGGATTCAAGGCAATTTTTGTCTCTATCCAGGCTGATAACAGAAAATGAAAACAGCTCCTTTTTTCTACCTAACAAGGTGCATTTGTGTTATCAAGGACGTCTCTTAACCTTTTCCCTGACTAGATTTTGCAATCCCCATGGAGTTAATACAGGGCCCATCAGGTTCCCATAGGCAATGTGTTCATGTGTCACAATTTACGAGGAATATAAAGTATGTTCTTGCAAGAAGACAAAGCAAAACATTTTATTTGGTTTATTCTTCTTCGAAATTGAAATTGTACTTTATTCATAATTTGAATTTTCATCAAAATCAGCAATACATTCTTTATACTGCATTTTACCGAATAATAACATGCAAAATCAACCAAAGCAATATACATGAGGAACGGAGTTTGGCTACAAAAATATTGTCAACTGATTCATTTTTATTGGCAATATCACATTAATTGTCTCAATTTGTTTATATTGCACACGGAAGTGCACACACTGAGCACTGCAAACTCATAAATGTGCATAAGGCACAACTGTAGTAATATCAGATTTCAATAACCCTTCTTTACTTTTGTAAACCAAATAGTAAACATTTCAAGAAGAAGTTGCATAAATTTATCTGTACAGATAAATTAGAACTCCTGTATGAAATGATGTCACATGCCTTTTGACCACCTTTCCATAGCGGTCAATCTACCTATATCCATTACCCAAATCCATTATTCTTCTTCTAGTTCGGCTCCTTAGACCACAATTTGAGCCTTTTTGAGGGTTTCCGTAGGTATTTGGAATCTCCAAGTCTATGTATTTTGTAGTTTTAGTCTGCTCCTTAGACCCCTTAACTCCCCTTTCAGGGATTTTGTAGCTCTAAAGACCCTATATTTTGTGCGTTTGAGGGATTTTGTAGCTCCAAAGACCCTATATTTTGTGCGTGTAGTTAGCTCTTCAGACCCCCATTTCAGAGTTCCGTGCGGCACACCCCCGTCAAAAAATAATTCGAAAGCCCCCCCCCCCCCCCCCCCCCCCCCCCCCCCCCCCCCCCCCCCCCGGGAAGTTATCCCCCTCCAGGGAAAACAAATGTTATGACACCTGTCTATGAAGGTCACCTGTTCACAGTGGCCACTATTCTTGTTTTCCTATTCAAAAGTGGTTCATTATACACGATTTGACTGTAACGTTATGGAACCTGTATATAGAGGTCACCTGTCAACAGAGGCCACTTTTCTTCTATCCCTTAGGTGGTCACTATACACAGGTTTGACTGTATATGCAGACAGGCATTGAAAAAAAATACAATTGACTAAATAAACATCCATAACATCAAAAGAAAGACACGATACATGAATTTGATGTACCCTCAAATGCTGTAAAACAATCGGCGATCTCTAATGTTAATGGGCAAGTCCCAGTTAGGCACGTTACATACACGGCCAACAGCTAACATCGCGATAGTGCATGCATGCATGCCGCCCGCTCATCGACAAACTAATGTCGCAAGAAATATATCGACCCTAATGTGCTCTTGGGAAAACCCGCGCTGGAGGAAAATTGGGGAGAGTAACAAACCATCTTAGTTGGATTAGCGAGCGGCAATCGGGCCAAATATAGCTGATGGACTTTTCTCTCCTGGGTGATTGTCATATTTTAACCCTTTCAGTTTCATCACTGTACAATGCACATGCTTATATCTCAACTGACTGTTTAAACCTCTTGATTATGATATGTGTAATTTGACCAATCTCATTACTGTGAGATGTACATCTAATACTTTAAGTGATTAACTCACTGTTTAAACCTCTTGATATTTAACATTAATGCTATGTGTAATTCAGCCAATATTAGATGTACATCTAATGCTCACTGTTTGAACCTCTTTATACAACGTATGTATTTTAACCAATTCCACATTCTCATACATATATCTAATTCAAACTATACATACTAGGTTAGAACTTTTTTTTTCAATTTGTGCACTTAATTGTTTCAAAGTTCAGAGTTTGTCATCTAAGACTTTTCTTAAATACTATTTCAAAAATAGTAATAATTTAGTTTGGTAACATACTGCATATTTAATCAAGCCTTTACAAAAGCTGCTATTTAGCTTTAATTTCCCAAGTGTTTCATCTTCAACCTTGACTGTCAGGTATATTTACTGTTGAAAAAACATAGTACAGTAACTCACATATTTTATTACATACCAAGGACATGATATATATTGCTATATACATGCACCTACGCTGTACATCGCACATGAATGTATGTCAGACCAGTCTAGTTGAAATATTAATTAAATGAACTTCAGGCTGTTAGGTAATATTACCAAAAACAAAATAAAAACATGCCCATCATAATAAACCCCACATGCCATCTACACTGTATATCAAACCAGTCGGTGTAAATATTCATTAACGGCGAGCCATTCAATACAGATCAATAAATGTACGGGGACGCATTCCGAGACCGTAACTCAAAATTACATCTGTGATGATAAGTGGCGGAAAGGCCGCTCCGGCAGACCTTCAAAATGGAAACCGTATCTAAAGACTGGCCAGGAATGGCAAATGTATCTAGTTGATAAAGGTAAAGGGTCTCTACATTTGTACGTATGTATGTTTTCTTTTTGGCTTGGTCTCAGTTGGGCAAATAAAAACAAAATAAGTGAAGGAAAGGCCGCCCCGGTAGACCTACAAAATGGAAACCGTTTCTAAAGACTGGGAATGGCGAATGTAACTATAGTTGATAAAGGTTAGGGTCTATACATTTGTATGTTAAAGGTAGTTGAGAGTCTTTAAGACTCTCAACTACCTTTAACTAAATACATGGGGGCTGAGGGCGATTTTGCCCCCTAATTTTCAAAATAGCCCCATAAAATCAGAAGGTAGCCCCTAAAAATACCACAGGGTATTATGTGAAATATTTTGTGATATCTGTCAGATTGAAAAAGTAGCCTCCTAAAATGAATAATTAAGTCTTTCCATGGAGTCTTATTAATCAGCTGCATTGTGCCATCTTACGATTACCTTGCACATAACGCATAATTCACACTGGCTCAGTGTTGTGCAGTGCACACAAACTAGTCTAGTACAAAATGGCCAACCGTGGTACCGGTGTAACATCCCAAGTATGACAATCTAATTTGAATAGATTATTAAATGGGTTGAAGGCAATGGTTAGCCTGATGTGATTATTAAACTGACAATCCTAAATTAGACAGTCAAACATATAATAAAACCATCAACGTATTAACGGAAATTGTACCATACTATAGGATCTCTGTGCAAACATTTGCAGTGAGTGAGTTGGTGGGTTGCCAACAGAAGACAATCAAGCATATTAAAACCATCCACATGGAGTCCATACGGAAATTGTACAATATTATCTGAATGGTAGGTATCTATGTAAACAGTTGAATGGATAGGTAGGTTGATCATTAAATGCACAAATTAATGGTCAGCTTGATTCATACACTGACCAACCTATTGGACAATCAAGCATAATTAAAACCATATATGCAGATAGAAAGTGTAATGTATCTGATGGGTAGGTATCTATGTAAACAGTTGAATGGATAGGTAAGTTGACCATTCAGTGCACAAATTAATGGTCAGCTTGATTAATACACTGACCACTCCATTGGACAATCAAGAATATTATAACTTCCATATATGCAGACAGAGAGAGTACAGCATCTGATGGGTAGGCATCTATGTAAACAGTTGATTGGATAGAGGTAGGTAATTGACCATTGGCACAAATTAATGGTCAGCTTGATTCATACACTGACCAACCTATTGGACAATCAAGCATAATTAAAACCATCCATATGCAGACAGAGAGTGTATGTCAGCATCTGATGGGTAGGTATCTATGTAAACATTTGAATTGATAGGTAGGTTAACATTGAAGACAAAGATAATTAATGGTCAGCTTTATTAATAAACTGACCACCCTATTGAACAATTAAGTATATTAAAACCATCCACATACACACAGAAAATGTACAGTATTAACCCCTTGACTACAGGAACCGGATGGGTTGTGTACAAAGTCTATGGGGATTTCAGAAACTCGAAGGCAGCGGGTTAAAAGAGTACTGTAGGTATCTTTGTTAACATTTGAATGGAGAAGGTAGGTTGATGGTTGAACGCAAGAGACATTATAATTAATGGTTAGGCTGATAAATACCTGAACAACCCATTACAATATCAAGCATATCAACCCGTTGGCCTTCGAGATTCTGAAATCCCCATAGACTTTGTACATGGCCCACTCGGTTCCCGTAGGCAAGGGGTTAAAACCATCCACGTGAGGTTTGAAGGCAATGAATGCATTACTTTAATTAATCAGCAAATGCAAATTGCAGTAATGAATTATGTAAATTGAATTGCTGCCAATGGCCGAACACACACAGATCGTACGACCTTCTGTGGCCGTGATGGATATTATACGAAGAGCAAAGAGCAAAGAAATGTAGCTCGTAATGGAAAGGCAAATACCCTTATTTGATAAAAAGAAGCAACTTTAGGCACAAAAACATGTCCATGTATGTAAGAGATCCGTAACTAAAGTTCATATTTCATAGGAGAGACCTCTGGGTGACAAGATCAGTGTCATACAGATCGTTTCAGATCTCGTTTTTTTAGTTTTCTAATCTTATCTTTTTTAAGTATACATTTAGTTCATAGCAGATCTAGCTGTCTCATAAAATAAAAATGAATGGTATTTTCTTTACTTGCTACATAATGTGTGCTAAGTATCAGTTTTTACATCATACATTTTTTAATTGTCAATTTGTACCTTGTCATAAGGGGTCAATAAATGCAATACCGGTTGTTTCAGAGGTGAAATATCAATAGCCAGTCATGTACAATGTATGCATAGATCTAGTAGCATGGTAATACAAGAGTTTGGGCATAGATTTTTAAGTTTGTATTTCATAACAGTTTATCTGAGCCAGTGTGTTTGTACATTTTGCTTTATTTTAATTTAAATTGCTAATCTACTAGTATCATAGCCAAGAACCTTTTTTTACAGTAATATGTTTTGTTATTTTGCCTGCTTTGACAACTAAACTGATCACCCTCCTTATATTTTTCCTTGAAAACTACTAGTAACCTTTAAAAGAGCATGCTGGATTTGTAAAAAAAAAGTAAATAATCAAATGCACACTTAAAGGACCTAAAAAATACAACGTACTTTGACACTTTTTCCACAGTTGATGACTTGAAACATAGGTCTGCCAAAAAAAAATCCATGAAAATAAACACAGTAGTGATTTAAGACTAGTTTTCTGATGCCAAATCTCACTTAGCAGCCAGTTTACGCCCCACCTACATTTAGGGTCCGGAATCGGCAGCGTGATCGACATGTGATTGACAATTCATTGGCTTACCTCATGACGCGTCATCTACAGAATTTAGTTCATTAGTCCGTTCTTTAGATGACGTCACATTTTGGCGATTTAAAAGGGGCGTTCCCAGGACAATTAGATATTTACTAATTACCCCAAAATTGATTTCATGAGAAATGACTGTCAAATTCTTTTTCTTCGGGAAGAATTACATATAGAGAGCCGAATTGTGAAAATTAGGCCATCTAGACGCTATAGGTCCTTTAACTTCCAAAGGTGTAATAAATGAAAATATGCTCCTTGGTGAAAAAGATTGGTTGTCTGACAAGTGACAATTCCAGGGAGTTATTTTTATTTTTTTATTATAAAATTAACTATTGCAGTACCAACTTTTGACTAGTCTATTGAGTAGCTAAATAGAAAAAACAATGTTTCTTGTAGCCTTTCGTCAAAAATAAAACCTCAAAATAATCTCACACTTTCTATAATGTACCGTGAGAGTCATATCTGTGATACTCCTCAGGCAAATGTCTTGTAATGAGCCTCTGGAAATAGGGAAATTACGCAAATACTCTGATTATTCCTCGCGTGAGAATTTCTAAGCCTTGTGGCTTGGTGCCTGGATTGGGTCTACAGACCACAGATTTACATTTCTTAATGATCCGCAAAGGTATCAGTGTTGGTTTTGTAGGGAAAATCGGCTGAGTGGTCATGTGACAGGCCGGGCAAGTTGAATGACCTTATTTACCTCCAAGTGATACTCCTTAGCTACGTAAATATCTATTAATGTTCCTCTGAAAATGAGAAAATTACACAAAATACTTTGACTATTGCTTGTGTAATAATCTCTAAACTATGTGGCTTGGTGTCTGGATTGCGTAAACTACAGAGTTACATTTTGTAATGATCCGCAAAGGTATCGGTGTTTGTTTTGTAGAGAGAAATCAAATGGGTCAAAATGTGACAGACCTGGCTAGTTGAACAACCTTATTTACCTCTAAGTGATACTCATCAGCTGAATATATCTATTAATGCTCTTTTGAAAATGAGAAAAATACACAAATACTCTCATTATTCCTCGGGAAATAATTTTTTAACTGCATGGCTTTTGGTGTCTGGATTGCAAAGACCACACATTATCATTTTATAATGATCTGCAAAGGTATCAGTGTTGGTTTTGTAGAGAGAAATCAAATGGGTGATCATGTGACTGACGTGGCAAGTTGAACGACCTAATTTACCTCTAAAGTGATACTCCTTAGCTACGTAAATATCTATTAATGATTATCTGAAAATGACAAAAATACACATTTACTCAAGATTACTCGTCTTGTGATCAGTTTTAAACTTTGTGTAGACCACGCATATAAACATTTTGTAATGATCCGCACAGGTATCCGTGTTGGTTTTGTAGAGAGAAATCGAATGGGTGATCATGTGACAGACCACGCAAGTTGAACGACCTAATTCGCCTCCAAGCTTCCAATGAGGGGATTGAATGTCCATGTGACTTCTAGCTCATTCCCCTGTTAATGAGGAAATATGATGCAGCTGGGTGTGCTAACTCGCAAACAAAGACAAGAATAACACTTGGCCGTTTTTTTTCTCCCTAAATTGCTTAAATGAAGACGGTGGTGCTATTCATTTTTAACCATCATCGAGGAATGATAACAAGTTGCTTCATAAACAGTTATTTTGTTTCCCTCTCATTTTGGATTGAGGATCTAAGAAAAAAGAAAAAAAATCTATTTGGAGAGTTCATTGCGGAGAAAAGAAAGGTAAGGGCTGCTGAATCTGTTATGCAAAGTAAGAAACAAGTTCTTTTGACAACATCATGGCAAGCGATTGTCAAGTACCCACTCTTGTGCTTAGTCTACATGTACGACGCAGATCTTGACTTCGCAGAGTTGGTCATATGGGACTAAGTGAGAAAATGGAAACTAGTTCTGCACTCAAAGTCACTTACAGGTGAACAAGCATGGAAAAGCATCAGAATGTCAAGTTCTACATTTAGTTCTATGCCTAGCTTCCTTTTTAATTCAAAATACACTATTTGGTGGCTCATTATCATACTGTACAAACAATGCGCGTACTGGGAAAAATAACAATTATTGGTACACAGAATATAGAATGTTATTAAAAAGGCATGTGAAGATACTTCTCAGCTTTAATGTAAAAATGTCAAAATGTACAGTACAATACAACAATGCCAACCACCATCTTTGGTAGATGTGAAACCATTAAATGTACTGCATCATTACAGTATCAGTCAAAATAAACTAACCACTTTACTGTGTAATCTGCAGTAATCCCTATTGATGTACACTACAAATCAATAGGCATTACTGCACACAAACGTTAGGGGGGATAGTTTATTATTTTATTTTGACCAATACTGTACATGTATGTCAGAGTGCGTTTTTTGGTCAGTTCACAGAGAATCACCATGGTACATGTTGCTAATATAAGCATACAATATAGATACGCTGTTCATATTATACAGGGCTCAAAAATAGTGCTCACTTAAGCCCTCTGCAGACAGAGCCGACTCGACCCGATCCGACTAGTTTCAATCAGGCAAGAGTCGGGCCCGGTCGGTCGGAGCCGATTCATCGTGTTGAATCGGCCCCAACTGGCATCTGAATGTCTCTCGAATGTGTCGCGAGGCACTAAAAACTGAGCCGATCCGAATGAAAACCAGTCGAATCGGGTCGAGTCGGCTCTGTCTGCAGAGGGCTTTACTTGCCTGATTGAGTAGGGCAAGTAAAATTTCCAAAATGGTCTAGTTTGATTGCCCGACCAGGCAACTAATATGCCTGTCCAATGACAAGAGAGGAAAGGAAATTCCTTAAATTTTGTGTATTACTCATCTAAAGAAAAAAAGGGGAGAAATTAGCCAAGCAGATTGAGCTACCTAGCGCAATTAATTTGTCTTTTGTTTTACATTGATTTTTATAGTGGGGCAAGTAAATTTTCCTGTTCTGGCAAGTAATATTTGAAAATTCATGATTTTACTTGCCAAAATGGGCAGGTAGAAACAAAATAAGGGTGGACAAGTAGGACAAATTAGTGTGGACGCATGCATTATACAAATGAAGAGATTAGTGCCAAAAGGGGCTAAATCCACTTTCCATAAACATTGAGTTAGCGATATCAGTACATTCATAAGCTATGTAACTATCTAGAATCCAAATTTTAGGACAAATTACACAATCAAATTCAAAATATGGAACGATCCATATTTATATTCCCATAGGCATGTGTACAAAGTTGGGCAAAGAACCCTGTTTTTCTCGAAAGTTGAAAAAGTGGAATTATCCCCTTTTGGAAATAAGCTCTTCATAATGTACATCCATGACAGGGAGATATCAATAAGCAAATAATCACCTGTCAGCAAAGTTCAGGAGAGCGCATAAAAAAAAAACATCCTTGGGTAAATAAATGTGTCATGGGATGGGTGCTGGAGATGGATAGAAAGTGGAAATAATCACATCACTGGAGACAGACTGATGACAGACTTTCACTCAATGATAGACAAGACAGATCGCCAGTCACCTCTTGAACTCTAAATGTGCAAACAAGGCCCAGGGTCCATTGCACAAAACTTGTCATGTGTCAGCTCAGGGCGCAAGCCTGCAGATATATACTCCATGCTGATTGGTTGTAAAGAAAACTTACCCCCAAATTAATCAAGTGGAACTCCTTGTGCAATGGGACCAAGGGTAGAGGGAGTAAAAACTGGCCCTACCCAATTACCAAGGTTATTACAAAGATTGACTATAACTCACTGATCTCTATAATCAATACAAATGGTAGAAAATTAATCATCTCCTATGAATATGAGCATGACCTAAACTCACACCTCTCTTACTCAACCATATCAAAATGCATACCCATGACTCCATGCAAAGTACATGTACACAGATCAGTGGATATGATGAAAGGTTAGTCCCATGTCATCAGAGTCCAGTCCTCCCAAGTGATTAAAGAGACAGGTCACCCAAATTGAACTTTGGATAGAGCTTCTCCAAAATTAAAAATCAAGTGGTATCATGGATACATGTGTATCACCTGAAAGGCAGTGTTTCCTAAAGTCTTATGATACCAAGAAGTGATTATTTGTACAAGTACACATTAAAGGGACTTAGTAACATTGTCCAAATCCTCAAAATAAAATTTTAATTCTAGCGGTTCCCTTATACCTTGTTGTATTCGTATTAACAATAAAATCATGGGACAGGTTTCGGTTTTTCAAATTTCCCTTTCATTACAAAGATATGTATGATTGAAGTATTCAGATAAGAAAAACTCCGGGCGAGTTTTTCTTCCGTGTACAAAGTGAGTGCAGTGAGTTACTGAATATCACTTTGCATTTTCGCTCATTACTTGGCCATACAATGTCCATTTGACTTGAAATTTTCACACAATACCCTGTGGACATATGAGGTAACAACAATATACATTGCATCAACCATTCATCACTTTTTGCACATGTCAACAAAGTTACTAGATCCCTTTAACAGTGGTAACATTAGATAGAGCTCCTCCATAAATTCAGTTCAGTGGCCAATCATGTTGGTATCATGGGCACTTCACACAGACCCTGTGTATCAACTCTTAGCGTAGTACCAAGAGGGTCTAAGAACTAGAGTATCAATGCAGAGGTACCATGTAAACACAACCCCCTCCAGAAACAGCAAACATTGTCCCCTCCAGTACATCTTTAAGAGTGATTTATATTGACATGTGTTCCACTTCAAATCACACAATCCTGCCCAAAATCTTGAAGCTGGTAAGTGTTTCTCATATCCCCCAACATACATGGTACTCCTCCCCCAATCCCCCCCCCCTCTCCCCCCCCCCCCCCCCCCCCCCGCCCATACATATTTATCCAGACAACTCAAATAGCTTTTGAATACGCTGACATTCATTTCAAGTAAAATAAAATCATACATGCGTATAATTAATAACAAACAATTTGCACTAACAGAAGCTCAGGATATTTTTAGAATGTACAGTATGTGGATTGCAATGTGTGTCACAGGAACTGGGATAAAGGATAAATCAATGTTGATGCACTAATGATTGGACCAACAACTATCTTTTCCCATTCTTCATTCATCCTGTTCTCCCCAATTCCATTCCACTATGTACTTCTTTTCCCTTCTCTATAAAGTTTTCTTCCTCTCTTCATCTCCCCAACCCTCCATCCAACTCCAAACCTCCACTATTCCACCCCTCCAACCTATCCGCCCAACAAACTATCATCCATGCTTATTGAGCTAAATAATACTACATAATGTACATGTACGTATATTCCTGCGAATAATACTCACACACATGATAAGTTATCATCCCTACTGGCCAAACTAAAGCTTTCTCCCGTAGATAGAATGTCTCATCACACAGCACCATTCCCTAGCCCGTACAAGTGAGATTCTGAGGATATCCCATCTCATCCCATCTATCCCTATTCCAACCTATCCCCAAACCCATCAAACTGACATCCATGCTTATTGTGCTAAATAATACTACATGTACAAGTACATTCTGCGAATAATACATGATAGGTTATCTTCCCTACATGTATGGCCAAGCTAAAGCTTTCTTCAGGATATAGAATGTCTCATCACACAACACGATTCCCCAGCCCGTACAAGTGACATTCTGAGGATATCCCATCTCATCCTTATCCCAATCGATCCTACCAACTGTCATCTACATGCTTATTGCGCTAAATAATACTACATGTATTTCTGTGCATATAACCCATATACATGATAAGTTATCATCCCTACTGGCCGAACTGATGCCTTCTCCAGGAGATAGAATGTCTCATCACACAACACGATCCCCTAGCCGGTACAAGTGAGATTCACCGAGTACACCCCAGAGTATCACATATTCCTCCTAAACGTGAGCATATCACTGATGCCTCTGCATACGTCTAGTGTTTCCAGGTGAGTTACATACTAGTGTTCAGTGAAAAAAATACACAGGGCTCAGGGATAATTAGCCCTCGAAATGCCAAAAAAAGCCGCCAAAAAGAGCCTCCGAAAATCATAAAAGAGCCTTGACAGTAATTTGCATAGAGATCCATGCAAAACAAATTTTCATACCGGTAAGCTTGTAAAGTAGCTCCCCCCCCCCCCCCCCCCCCCCCCAAAAAAAAAAAAAAATTTAAATAAATAAATAAATAAATGAGTAAATAAATAAATAATGCTCCTAACAGTGAATAAATAAATTGGGTTAGCCACCAAAATGCCCCCTTCAAAAAACAAGCAAACAAATAAACAAAACACAAAAATTATATTACGCTACTGAGTATTACCAGAACCCAAAATTATGTGGGACACAAGATACAAATTTTAATTTCTTCAGTTTGCAATGATATCATGAAGAAAGAGAAGGCATGTGGTAATTAAATACATTGTAGATTCAGTGAATATATTTCTAACCCTCTATTCACAAGTTTTCGAATACTGCGATAATGCAAAAGCATGAATGGATCTTTAATGTGAGAAAATGCAGTGTCCTTGGTTGAATACAGTATAACGCTTGATCTAGAAAGCAGAATAAGGAGGAAGTTGTCTTTCTAGCCATATCCCATTATCTATTCATGAGCTGTCAATTAATGTGAACATTCAAAAGCATGAATGGATCTTTAAAGTGAGAAAATGCAGTGTCCTTGGTTGAATACAGTATCACGCTTGATCTAGAAAGATGAATAAAGAGGAAGTTGTCTTTCTAGCCATCTATCCCATCATCTATTCATGAGCTTTCAATTAATGTGAATATTCAAAAGCATGAATGGATCTTTAAAGTGAGAATATGCAGCGTCCTAGGTTGAATACAGTATCACGCATGATCTAGAAAGCAGAATAAAGAGGAAGTGGTATCAACTCGCTATTGTATAATTGGACTGAGTTCATCGTTCTTAAAAAGGGGGAACTTTTTTTGTGTGTGGTCTTCTACATGTATTTCAACCAAAACAAAATCACAAGATCTATTCTAAATAAGTACAGGTTTGTTATATATAGCGCAGAGAGGCGAGTTAGTTCAGTTGGAAGATCAGACTTAGACGTGTGGGACCCCGGTTCGAATCTTACCATTGGACAAGCCATCTTTCATCATCCGTGTACTTTGAGCTTATTCAGTCACAGTGTGTTAACGTTCCTCCCTTGTGCTTAATCCTATGCAGGAAAGGATTCACAGAAAACACTCCGTCCCTCGGATAGGATGATAAACGGATGTCCCCTGTCTGAGACAGCCACATCTCGTGCACGCAAAAGAACCTAGTCTACTTCTCAGATATTAACCTGGTTGACTAGTAACCCTGCACATCACAACCAAAATACTGCAAGAGTCTTCAGAATTGAAGGAGGCAGTTCATTGCGAAGAAGAAACAGCAAAAGCCTGAGAGGTTCTTTAAAATGTATAAGATAATGCAGTAGCCTACGATTGGATGAATATACATGTAGTATCACGCTTGATTTGAAACACAGGCTATAAAGGGAAGTGGTCGTCAGACACTAACATTTAATTAGACCCCAATTTATCATGAGTGAACCCTTCTCCTTTGTGATTTACTTTAATAACCCGTTTACTTTGAGATTCTGAAATCCCCATATAACTTGAACATAGGCCATCATGTTCCCATAGGCACTCCTTGAGTGCCAAGCTTGCATTTTTGCGAGTTACAATACGCACGAATGCCATAGAGCAACTATCCCTTTAACGCCCTTCTCACTCTTACTAGACTGTAGAAGTACTTTGGAAGGAAAGGGGTTTAAAAACGATGAGATGAGTAACTGAGGACAGTGGAGGAGGTGAACTGAGAAGCGAGGCAAACATTACCCAACTCATTGATCTTGACTCACTTCTCACCCTTCAGAGCGTGAGTGGACTCACCCTTCGAAGGGTGAGTGGGTACTGGGTTGGAAATCAAAGGAGGAGGAGTAAGAAGAAAACAGAATTTAATGAAATACTTTGGTCAATTGATATTACAAGCATTGGTTCAAAAATCCTGAGATGATTATTAAACTGAGGACAGTAGAGAAGGAGAATCAAGGCAAACATTACCCAACTCATTGATCTTGACTCACTTCTCACCCTTCGAAGGGTGAGTGGGCACTGGGTTGGAAATCATAGAAAGAGGAGTAAGAAGAAAACAGAATTTAAAGAAATACTTTGGTCAATTGATAATACAAGCATTTGTTCAAAAAATCCTGAGATGATTAACTGAGGACAGTAATTAGTAAAGAAGGAGAATCAAGGCAAACATTACCCAACTCATTGATCTTGACTCACTTCTCACCCTTCGAAGGGTGAGTGGGTACTGGGTTGGAAATCAAAGGAGGAGGAGTAAGAAGAAAACAGAATTTAAAGAAATACTTCGGTCAATTGATATTACAAGCATTTGTTCAAAAAATCCTGAGATGATTATTAAACTGAGGACAGTAGAGAAGGAGAATCAAGGCAAACATTACCCAACTCATTGATCTTGACTCACTTCTAGTTCTGACCCTTCAGAGGGCAAGATATACTGGATTGGAAATCAAAGGAGGAGGAATACGAAGAAAACCAAATTTAAAGAGATACTTCAGTACTGGTTCTTTTACAGAAATTGATCATGACTTTATTTTCAGTTTGAAAATATTTTAAATTTAATTTTGAGTGGCTCCGGGCCAGTGGACATCATGTGCTTATTTTGAGCACTGGTTTAAATATCCTGAGATCAGTAACTGAGGACAGTGGAGGATAAACAAGGCAAACATTACCCAATGCATTACTCACTTCTCACCCTTCAGAGGGTGAGTGGGTACTGGGTTGGAAATCAAAGGAGGAGGAGTACTTGAAGAAAACAGAATTTTAAAAAATACTTTGGTCAATTGATATTACAAGCATTGGTTCAAAAATCCTGAGAAGAGATAATACTGACGATAGTGGAGGAGACGCAAGGCAAACATTACCCAACTCATTGATCTTGACTTACTTCTCACCCTTTGAAGGGTGAGTGGTTACTGGGTTGGAAATCAAAGGAGGAGGAGTAAGAAGAAAACAGAATTTAAAGAAATACTTTGGTCAATTGATATTACAAGCATCGGTTCAAAAATCCTGAGATGGTTCACTGAGGACTGTGGTTGAGGAGAATCAAGGCAAACATTATACCAACTCATTGATCTTGACTCACTTCTCACCCTTCGAAGGTGAGTGGGTACTGGGTTGGAAATCAGAGGAGGAGTAAGAAGAAAACAGAATTTAAAGAAATACCCTGGTCAATATTACAAGCATTGGTTCAAAAATCCTGAGATGATTAACTGAGGACTTAGAGAAGGAGAAATGAGAATCAAGGCAAACATTACCCAACGCATTGATCTTGACTCACTTCTCACCCTTCGAAGGGTGAGTGGGGTACTGGGTTGTTAATCAAAGGAGGAGGAGTAGAAAGGGAAACAAGAATTTAAAGAGATATTTCAGTACTGGTTCTTTCACATTAATTGTTCATGAATTTCTTTTGTCACTTGAATTTTGTTGAAAACTGTGATTACCTGTCTATAAAGACTACAAGTCTTTTGTCCCTAGGTAGCAGTCTACATATAAAATAAATGAACCTGTCTGAAAAAAACACCTGCTTAAAAAGACCACCTTTTCTTTCTACCTTGACTTGAGTGGTCTCTATAAGCAGGTGTTTTGGATATCTAGACGGTTTTCATATACATGTACATGTGTAAACTGCTCCCTGTGGAGAAAAAAATTAAGAAATCGCAGGGTCTGCGTTTTGAATTTGCAGACAATTGCAGAGATTTGATCAGGAATAGCTAAACATGCATGTTTGATCCAGACGAAAGACGCCGAAGCATCTGTGGACTTTCCTTCAACCCTATCTAATAGGGAATTAATACATCTCACTATTAGAAGTCGATTATGCATCATTTTATATTCACAAGCCAGTGTAGAGAATTTCAATAGGTGTGTTCATATTCTTGTGACAATGAAGTCTTCCTCAATACTATCTCAATAAGTATATCTTTTTTCCAATTTGCCCCTTTCGGGCCAGTAGAATCATGGGGTTAATATAAGTTGTATTACAATACGCTACAAAATAATAAAGACATTCTGTATAAAATTACAAACCCATCAGTGTAATGAGATGTTTAAAGGGATCTAGTAACTTTGTTGAGATGTGCAAAAACTGATGAATGGTTGATGCAATGTATACTGTTGTTATCTCATATGTCCTCAGGGTATTGTGTGAAAATTTCAGGTCAAATGGACAATGTATGGCCAAGTAATGAGCGAAAATGCAAAGTGATATTGGGTGATATTCACCAACTCACTGCATTCACTTTGTACAGGGATGAAAATCTCGCCCGGAGATTTTCTTATCTAAATACTTCAATCATACATATCTTTGTAATGAAAGGGAAATTTGAAAAACCGAAAGCTGTCCCATGATTTTATTGTTAATACGAATACAACAAGGTATAAAGGAACCGCTAGAATTACAATTTTATTTTGAGGATTTGGACAATGTTACTTAGTCCCTTTAAGTATTTAGGAGAACACAGAACTTGCAAATATCAGAGCACATGTACAGTAATCTCTAGAGTATGAAAGGGATAAAGCAGATTGAGCATCGTTTCCTCATTCTTAGCCTAGTAGTATCATGCCACAAATCCATGGGCTTGATGGTGTTTCCCTTCAAAAAAATAAGATGCAGCGAGAGATAGGAGTGTTCTAAGACGTTCATTATAATAATAAATAATAATATTCGCAATTATATAGCGCCTAATATGATTGATAATCATCTCTAAGCGCTTTACAATGACAGTGAAAAAAAAATTGCCCCAAAAATGCAAAAAATGAGCCCCGCAAAATCATAAAAATTTGAAAAAAATCATGAAAATTTGCATATATAGTTCAATGCAAATACAAATTTTGGAGCACTTGTCATTTTCATGCAGGCAAAACTTGAAAGGCAGCCCCCGAATAATAAATTTTAATTTTGTTTCCTGCATTATTAAATAAGATGCAGGACTGAGATGTTTCATTATACCGTTGAGATGGGAGGGTAAATGGGTTCGCAGTTGCAAATTTCAGCTGCTACGCTCAATAACCCTTGGGTAATTGGGGTAACAAATGAGCGCGCTACACTCCTACTTGTAAAAAAATGGTCTAAAGGCAATATTCCCTGTAAAAACTACTATGCAATGAAGTATCACCGCATATGAATATTCTGACATGATAAAGTTACAAAATCAGACATTTTGTATGTATATCACATCGCTGAAATGGGAGCTAAGTGGCTTTGCAGTAGCAGCATTAGGTGCACATCATATTCATAGGCTTAGGTAACTAATAGGGTAACAAATGGGCGCTACACTCCTACTTGTATAAAAATGTTCTAAAGGTAATATTCCATGTAAAAAATACTATGCAATGAAGTATCACCCGCGTGTGAATATTCTGAGTTTCTGACATGATAAAGTTACAAAATCAGACATTTTGTATGTATATAAACACATCGCTGAAATGGGAGCTAGAAGTGGCTTTGCAATAGCAGCATTAGGTGCACATCATAGTCCTTGGGTAATGGGGTAACAAATAGGCCGACTGGGCTTGGATGTCATTCCCCATATTCTCAGCCCATCATGCCACAAATCCCCTCCAAAACCCAAGCTTTATCAAAGTTCCTTGACTCCTGGCTGGTTCTTGTCATCCTTATTATTCCCTTCCCTCCTGATATACCTTTCTCTCTCTCCAGCTATCCCCTCTCTCATTTGTTACTTTTCTCTCTTTCGCTAGAACTTTTACACTCTTCTTCTTCTTCTTATCCTCCTCCTTTTCCTCCACCACCTTGCCCTTCTAATATTCTTCTCTCTCTTTTTTCTTCTTTGTCTCTAACATTACTTTCATCTTATCCTCCACCAATTACTCCTCCCATCTTCTTTTCATGTTCTTTCATCTTTTTCCTCCTTCTCCGTGTTCTCTAATTCTTGTATACTCCTTCTTCTACTACAACTATATTCTCCACCTACTGTACTATTGCTTCCTATTCTCCTCCTCCTCCTTCCTTATTTCTACATCTTCCTCCACATTTTCCTTTCCCTCCTCATCCTTCTCATTGTCAAGTTAATTCTCTTTCCTTCTATTTTTCTTTGCTGTATCTCTCATTCTCCTTTATCTCTTCCTCCACCCCCCTTTTCCTTCTCATGTCTTCTCACCTTCTGTATTTTCTTCTTCCTCCTCCTCGCCCTTCTCCTCCTCCTCCTCCTCCTTCTCCTCCTCCTCCTCCTCCTCCTCCTACTCTTTATTATTCTCCTCTCTCCCTTCTCCTTCTTCATGTCTACCTCCTTCTCCATCCACAACCTCCCATCCTCCTCATTGTCCCTTTACTTCTCCTTTTCTTCCTCCTCCTACTCTTTATTAGATCCTCCTGTATTCTTCTCCTTCTTTATTCCTACCTGCATCTCCATCTCTTCCTTCCCCTCCTCCTCATTGTTCCTTTTGGTTTTTGTTGTCTCTTTCATTCTCCTTGATCTCTTTGTCCACCTCCCTTCTCATTCTCCTTTTTTTTTTCATCCTCCTTCTTTTCTCCCTCCTCCTCCTACTCGTTCTTCATGTATATCTCCTCCCTCCAATTCTCCTTCTCATTGTCTTTTCCCTTCGCTTTAATCCACCTTCTTCTTCTTTTTCTGTCTCACTCGGTCTCAGGAGCTTGAGGCCAACGTCTCCCCCCACCCACACGCTGTCCCAAATTTCTCCAGTAATCTCTTGTCTCGCTCAGACATTCCAAGGTTGACTACTGGTGGCAATATGCATCATCACACATATGATATGAAACATAATAACATTACGAAACCATCAATACAACCCTTTTGACATTTTATACATGTAATTATTTATCCTCCTTCTACTTCCTTCTTTCTTTTCTTGTTTTTCCCCTTCTGGATATGATCTCACTTTCTCACTCTTTCTTGGTTGGTAATATATCACTACCTTCCTCCACATTCCAAAGTTGATGCTGGTATTAGGCAAGGACATCACAAATACAATATGGAGCATGGTAAAAGTTTCATTCTCCCCCCCCCCCCAAAAAAAAAAAAAAAAAAAACAGTTCGCTTGCCAGCCAGATAGTGGCCTTGTAACAAAGATTTACCATTAAATATAACATCATTTGATTGATCCTCCGAGTCATTAATTGATCGCACAATAAATTTTCATGGCATTTGATTGATCATAAAATCAATTAAGTTCTACATGATCAATTAATCAATCGCATTTATATCAATCAGTAAATCATACTATAAAATACCTCTGTATGTAACAGGGTCCAGATCTATCAACCAGGTCCCATATTCATAAAACACAGCTAGCTTAGTTTCATGAAAGTCTATTCTGGATGATGTGGCTAGATATTAAACAAACAAACAAAAAATGACAATCTTTTAGTTTCTAACTAGGGTTAACTTTGTACCTAAGGCTAAACCAGCTACTCCTTAATTGTAACAATTGAAATGGACCTAGTATGGAACTATTAAAGCTAGCAGGGTTTCAGGAATACAGTCCCAGATGCTCACAAATGGTGCAAATCAGCATTTATCCAGCACAGTCAGAACCCAAAGGCCAAGGTTCTAAACGTGTGGGTCATGACCTTATATGTTTCAGACTGGAATGGGATTTTAAATAGGGATTTTAAATAAAATGGGTTGGGCGACTGTTACAGATTCACACTAAATGTCAATTTGAAACCTTATTACCCGCTGGGTACGGCAAAAACAAAAAAGCAAAACAGTTTTTTTAGTCTACCATCTAAGTTGCAAATTCAAATTCCTACAGTTTTCACTCCCCATTTTCTTTCTTATGATATCTATCTACATGTACAGTCGAACCTGCTCGAAAGACCACCTTTCTATAAAGACTACCATTCCTGATTCCCTTTGTAGCATCACTTGTATGTAAATGAACCTGTCTGCCTGCTCATAAAGATGCAATTTTTGGCTTCACTTTGGTGTTCTTCATGGATTGGTTTTACAGGAACTTTTCTCTTCTCATTTATCAGAGAACCTCTGTGCTTTCTTTTGATCTCAATATCTCTCTCTCTCTCTCTCTTTTATCTTAAAGAACAAAAGAACACACCTCATGACACAGATTTCAAGGTGAAACAAACAATGAACAAATCGAAAAATTGAAAAATATAAATAACGTTACTACTCCATCAAAATTTTAAAAACATTTGTTGTAAATAGCCTGAAAGAATGTAAGCAGAATGACACACATAATACTGCAAAATAATAAGCCTTGAAACGTAAGGAACTATATCTGGATGTTATTACATACAGGTAGACCTTGAATACAATACATGCATTTAGGAAATGTATTGTACCACGTAAGAACTCTCATACTCGATTTCTAAGGTAATATAAGTCACAAATGTGAAACTAAATAACATTTAGCTTGCATTTCATATCCACAGCATCATGAAAGCATCATGAAATCACCATGGAGACCGATCACTCCGTGAAAAGCTTCTAGCTTCTCGCCTTCTTGGTTTGACGCCTGACAACTTTTTCTCCAGGGCATCGATCTACACCGATTGTGGGAAGTTTGTGACAGGTCTGTTGTACTAGAGTATTTTCCAGCGTCACCATGTAAGAAAGAGATGACAAGATTAGTCCTGAAAAGGTCTGGAGGCTGATTCTTCCTTGGATAGTTCCAAGGACTATACAGGGTGTCTCAGAAAGAATGCAACACCTACAATCCTTCATTTCATCAACATCATCGACCAAATGTCATTGTTTTTTGTTTGATTGGGTAGAACATTCTTTTTCCAACAAGATGATACCAGCATTGATTGTAGGTAAGGCGTTTGGATCCTAGGGCCATTTTTCTGAGGAAATGACATTTGGTCGATGATGTTGATAAAAATTAACGATCCTAGGTGTTGCATTCTTTCTGAGACACCCTGTATACATGTATGTTTTAGTTGGTAAAGGGTAAGATCTACAATATATTGCCCTTCTTCCCTACAGCGTTAATTATAAATATCAAAATTAGATGGATATGTGTGTATTTTCAGCGACACCATGTATGAAAGGGATGAAAAGATTACATGTAGTCCTGATAAAGACTAGGGGCTGATTCTTTCTCGGATAGTTCTAAGGACCACGTAATGGATGTTAGTTGGTAAAAGCTGGTAAGATTATCTACAATCTATTGCACCTCTTCCCTACAGCACTAATCATAAATAACAAAATCTAATTAATGTATTTTCCAGAAACAGAGGCCCTAAGGATCCACTAAAAAGTAGACAGTGTACAGTGTACAGTAGACAATTGCAAAGTAAAATAGACTTACAATAACATTCGGTCATCTGTATGAAAACCAGCAATCGCTTTTACAATGCCTTTGCTTGCAGATAGATTCAGAATATCACACATTTTTTAATCATTTCTATAACTACTGTAACTTCAACGTCAACTCCTTGTTTGTAACATGTATTCGCCCAACGTAAACAGTGTAGTGTCTATAAATGCACAAAAATAGTCTTCATTCAGCCATTCTGGTTATAATTATGATAAAAGATCCGTCATTCGTAGGGATTGTAAAAAACCTGTCAAAATCCATCCTAACATCGCAACTCGTCTAGATGGTCCGCACTTAAAGGGCATCAAGCGTGGGGATGCTACATAGCGGGTCGCCATTTTGAACTGGGTTAGTTTGCGCGCACCGCATGACACTGAGCTAACGTGCATTACGCACCGTGCGCAACGCGTATGCAAGATGGCGCCGCGCATCTCATTTGACGAATCTGAACTACCTTTAACAACACACAAGCCAGTGTTGAATTATTTAGCACCATGCGCAGGGTGTTTGAAAGATGGCATCGTTCATCTGATTTATGAAATCCAAGTTACCACCTTTAAAAAGCAAGATCTCGCCGAATGTACATGGTGTAGCCTCTACACAGATAGCCTTCGTTCAGCCACTCTGGTTATTATACATTGTCATTTGATTTTAATCAAAGTGTCACTGTGGCTTTTGATGACGGACTAAATGTAGGAAATTACTATTCTGGCCCTGCTTGTCTTCCTGTCCTGGTAAAATAGAATACCAGACGGATGGTGTCCTTCTGTTTTGGTCGTTAACTCTCTAGAGGTGATGAGAATCCAGTCAAAATCTGTACACTTTCGCAGCCCTCCCTTCCATGGCACAGTCTATAGTATAGTATACAAACTAAAATGTACTATAATGTATCTATAGGCATTTGTAGTGTTGTATTATGTTTATTAATGTGCGGTAAGCTCATGTACATGCTTGTTTATGTAAAAGTATTTTGTACAGCTTTACAGCTTACTGTTTCCTACTCAATTCATTTCTGGTCAGTTTCCACTTTGTTTGTACATAAGCTATACTGTTTCAATACAAAATTAAACAAATACAATTTAATTACGAAATATGTGCATTTTGTTTGGGTCATGGTAAACAGTTATAATATGAAACATTTATTTTTCACATAACAGATAACACAGAAGGCAAATTGTTTTAAATACTATTCTTGTATTAAAAACATGTCAAAGAAGTATCTGTTTGAAGTATAGTACGTGCCAATTTGATGGTTGATATTTCAACACATTTTCTTTCAAATATCATTTTACACCTTCATGATGGAAGTGTGGTGTACATCAACCTACTTCGACGCTTAACTTGCATTGCCAATTTGAAAGACAAGAACTGCACTGAGGAATTGGGCAACATAATGGCCTTTTATCAAGGGTGTGCACTGTGAATCACCTAGCTTCATGTACCATTATATGTGACCGGGCTATAGCAAAACCCTGCACATGTCGGTAAAAATCAAAATGTAGATTTTCAAACCATTAGAAAGGCCTCATCACAAGCTTTCATTTGATGCTTTGTTCTAAAAAATTGGTTAATAATTGACGAAGAAATAATTGTTTCAATTTTACAATCATAAGTCTTTTACACACCTTATGTGAACTTAAAATGCCCATTTCTTCAAAACATGAATTACCGACCAGTGCAGGGTTTTGCTATAGCCGGTCTCATATTTCATACAGAGTGAATTCTTGTTATAATGTTGTACACACATATTTCACATTGCCAATTTGAAAGACATGAAATGCACGTTAAAATAACAGCCCAAATAATGGCTCTTTTATCTAGACAGTGTGAGCTTGCCTGCCAAGCTATTGAAACATGGAGTATCGAGTGTATATGGTGTGTATTTCTTACACACATTTCTAGGGCAAGGATAAAGAAATAGTGGCTCCTTTTTGCTGCTATCACAGCTATTGTCTTGAATCATTTCCCACGGCATGTACATGTATCTCCATCTCAACATGGACCCTACTAGGGTAGTAGGGTCCATGATCTCAAGATACATATCTTCTTGCAGTGCCACTTTGAAATGTGGGGTTTTCATAAATTAGCTGGCATATAGCCCTTCTTCAAATTTGCATCAAATATCACTTATAATGCAACAGAAAAGTGGTCTGTTCCACTATTTTTCCTCGATTAAACTTTTATACACAGATTTGCCCTAAATAGTACAAATGGCATATCACACAAAATACACAAGTTTGTATTTACTGTTACTCCGAAAAGGAATTTACTAACAAAGGTGAATTAAGTTTAGTTTGTTGCATAACCTACATGTATTTACTTTTTGCGTGGTAATGCCACTTTATATTTGTCTTTCCGCTATCAAGAGGGGTGAATATTTGCTACCGACTAATAAAACACTTGAAGTTTACTTTTACAGCTATGTCACTGCAATAAAATGCTAGAAATAAACTCTGGTGGCCCAGTTGGGCAAGTAAAATAAAGAGACTTTAATCAAATGTTGTTGTCCTGAACACAGATTTGGGTGGCCCCAAATGTCGGTCCAATTGGGGTCCCCAGTCAGAAATACAACTTTGGTGGCATGAAGCTAATTTTTAGTGGACCCGGGGATAGTAAATATTCAGCTCTGGGACAGAGCTAATTTGAGCCATGGCTGTAGTAGGGCAGGTCCAAGCTATTTGACTTGTGACGTACGGGACATTCACAGCTTTTAATTGATTATTACTCGGAGGAAGAAGCTATGATTTGGAATCTTGTTGGTGCTTTGGGAAGCTACTTGCAATCCCTTCCTAAAATGCAAAAAAAAATAATTAAAATCGCTCATTAATATTTAATTATGCTAATTAATATGCAGCGTGACGTATGGGACCAGAGAAATTTTGACTTTTTTGGAAAATTATGTATCAAGAAAATGCTCCGATTCTACAGGGCTAATACTAACTAATTTGTAATATATGCATTCAGTAAACATTCAAGTACACACTACCAAAAAATTAATTAATTCACAACCTTTTTTCCCACGATAATTAATGAAAGATAATAGGTATGCGCGTGACGTACGGGACATGTGACGTACGGGACATTTTTTCCTCACTAAAACTATGTCATTTTTCTATTTTAATTTCATAATCTTTCATTTTATTTTGCAATATATTTGTTCTTATTGTATAAATCTGATACTCTGATGAAAAAAAAAAAAAAAAACTTCTACAAAAAGTTACGATACAACTTTAAAAGAATGTTAATTAATTAAGCTAATTAATTCCTAATTAATAAGTAACAAAAACTATTTTATCTGGCATCAATATCTGTAGGTTACATTCTTCTGATGTAAATTACTTTTAAATTTGCCAAAAAGGAGATTAATATGAGTAAATTAAACAGAATCATTGAAAATGGGGCAACTTACATGAAATCATATACATGGGACTGTTCAGAAGAATAAGTGATTATATTTTGTGCCTTTTTAGCACTTTCTTACAGTTTTTGAACCCGTTTGGAAGGTCTTGGTGTTCCTAACCAGTGTACTACTGTCTCTCCTTCATTCACATGCAATTTCCCTAGTTAAATTGATTGTCTAGTATTTTAGATAATTAATTAAAGGTAATTTTAAGATATTTCAAATTTCCCCCTCAAGACATATTTTAAAGAAAATATGGCTATATCACAAAGTACGAAATGGAAAACATGAATTCTTTTTAGAGATGGCTCCTGAAGGTAAGACCTATATTCTGAACTTCTGGAGAGCATCTAAGCATGTTTTCTTCTGATGATCAGCGGTTAAAACACAAACAAATAATTTGTACCTGCCTTGCCATTGTTTTAACACTGAAAATGTCCCGTACGTCACACTTTTGTCCCGTACGTCACATTTGTTAATTAGCTAATAAAATTAAAACGAAAAATGTTTTTTTCATCAAACTTGGCTAGCAGGTCAGGAGTATGATAAATTAGAACTTCACAGAATATGAAAGAAAAAAATTAACTGTTTCATACTGAAATATAAAAAAATGTGCTAATTTTTGTGACGTACGGGACAAAGCATTTTGGACACGCCCTAATTAGCTAATCAATTAATTTTGAAACTTTAAAATTTGGTCAACTATTGCTAGTAATTAGTTTTACTAGTCTCCATATGAAAGTAATGCTTCATTGATTAAATAAATATTAGAAATAAAAATGTAATGTCCCGTACGTCACACTAATATTTGAAATATGCAAATAAGATGACCCCTACTCGTTAAATATGCAGATTATGCAAATTTCCACACTAAAAATCTGAACTTCAGACTATTAGCTTTTAAATGATACCAAACTTGATATGCTAAAATGAAGATGAATTTTCACCATCAAGGGGGACATTAGCTTGGACCTGCCCAGTACATAACACGTTACTCATGAAAAGTAACAACATTTCCTATTTCTTATTTTCATAAAATTATTGTATTAATTAGTCAACATACTATCAAAGGATGAGATAGATAGATAGATGGGAAAAGACATATCAAGCAGACGCAGAGGAAGAAGACGGGCAGGAGAGGTCTTTATCTTTTACAAGTTCTAATGAAGTTGAACGGTGCAATCCGGTGGGTGGCATGGGCCATTACTTTTCAATTAGAATTGCATAATACATGTACCTGACACAAAATGACATCTTTATTGTCGTTGATTTTCATATTATTTATGCTGAACAGCTGTTAACCCATTGCCCACTAGATATTGCAATCCCTAATAAAGTTAATGAAGGAACCACCAGGAACCAGGTCCCCATAGGAAACGTGTTAAATAACAAAACTTCACTTGTTTATAAATGAAGGCAGTAATATTTGAAAACATATGGCATGATATTAGACATGTTTATAGATAAAATGAGAGCTGTAGAATATCCAATACACCACATGAAATTTATGTCATGAATGTAATTAATTTAATATTTCTTCCCGTTTCAGGATTTCTCAGCTACAAAATATTGTTTGTGTCTACATTCCAGTACTTTGCCAACCACAGAAACAAATCACCTAATTTTCCCCCGAGAGAGGCCCATGGATTTTAAATTGATTCAGTCTTATTTTTCATAGATATATGATCAATATGCAATGTTAGAACAATACAACCCATGATATTGCTGTCATCAATGAAATTAATTAAACATATCATCTGGTTTCACGGTTTTGGCTACAAAATATTGTTTGTGTCTACATTCCAGTACTTTGCCAACCACGGAAACAGATCACCCATTTTTCCCCCGAGAGAGAGAGAGGCCCGTTTTAATTGAATTCAGTCTGTCCAAATATTCCTGACTGCCCTCTGGGATACTGTGGCCAAGTACACGACCAACAGAAAAATTGATCGTAAGAGGGTTTCGTGAGTAGCACAGCTCCTGGCGTTTCTCCAACGCATCTAGTGCACGTACAAACCTCTGACATTACTAGCACTGTCGTTGGCAATATTAGTCTTATCACGAATAATGTACGTAAATCACATTATTCCGGGAATAGATAATACACTTGGATGTAGGGTACATAATTAAAGCTAACGTTGAGTAATGAAAATGCAACTTTATCACTTATTACATGTAACCCAGGGCTCGACACTATACACCGCCCGGGCAAGTAAAAATTGATACGGGCAAGTAAATTTTCATAAATGGTCGGGCAACTAAATTTTTGGTCAACTAGGAGAGAATAATGTAATTCTTTATGAGTAAATCTCATCTAGAAGTAAGCGGGCAAGTAAATTTTCTGTTTGTTTGGGCAAGTAAAAGTTGAAAAGTTATGATTCTGCTTGCCCAAATGGGCAAGTAGAAAAAAAATTGTTAGTGTGGAGGCTTGTGTAACCCAATCAGGGCTGGTCCCAAATATACCCAGGCTGGGGTCTATAGAGAATGTGTATTATACACAAATCAAATTGTCTTCAAGGAGTTAACATCAAATCATACAAACAAATTTATGAGCTTCAGATGCCAAGGATTTTTGTCGCATCTCAAAGAACATTGTTAACATTGTAGCATCTTGTTGTTAACCCCTGAAGGCCTGCCACAACACACACACACACACAGATATTTATACCTGGGGCAGTATAAACTCATGGCACAGCAAATACTAGGAGTATGACATTTTGGTCTTCAATCATCCACAATATTTTGAATTGATCCTAGAAACAAATATGTGGGAAATTTGAGTCAAACCACCAGGGAATTCAAATAAACAAACATACTTGCAATTACCCAGAGAGTATCAATCAGATTTGAAAATATATATGTAAAATTATGGTCTAGGAATTTCATTTTGTGCGATTGATATGGGCACTTGAGAGTTGAGAAGAACCTTCAACCTTATCACTAACAACTTGAAGTGTACATTCATGAGTAGAATGTTAAACCATTTTTGAATAAGCTCTCCAAGTTACACTAACACAAATTTATGAAACTGCAATATTTTTCTCATTTTGTGTGATTTTTTTCATAAATGTGAGCATCCAAAATTAAAGACAAACATCACTTAAAACTGTACTGTACTATATGTACATGAATCATTCTTATTACCATAAAAAGCAATTGCTTACTGCTTGGCAAAATAGTTGATACCAATGGAAGGGCCCCCCAGTTTATACACATTTATGAAAATATGGAATTTGTCCCTTGTGCCCCTTCTCTCCACGGTATATTACCTCATAAATTTGATTCCTCCTATTACCTCCGCATATTGATGTTTTCCACGGTACACGGTATCCACGCCTGACTGTGTCAGTGCGTGGATGCATTGAGGAAATACGATATGTGGGCCAGCTCATCGCACGGCACATGCATGTATGTATGCATGCGTCCAGTCATACGCACCGCGGAACGAAGGATCATAATTGCTAATTTTTCATCCCCCTATAAAAAAAAAAACATGCGTGGAATGCCCTTTATATACATGCAATTTGGGAATTGGAAAGAGCTTTAATGATGTTACCTGGTCTGTTTAACTCTACATGTATGATTGGGCCTCCCTTTTATGACAATCTAAAACAACCTTGTGAAGATAATATTTGTCTCAATTATTGAGATGAATACTGCATACCTAGGCAAGCATGTTGTTCCAACATATAAAATAATTGGGGCTGCCATACATCATGCATGTATTTGTAGGAACTATTTTAAGTGTCAATATTAGAGTATACATTGACCAGTAATTTCTGGGAAATGTGTAATGAGTGTTGTTTCATTGCTTGAATTCTAATAATACTGAACCTTCAATAATTCACCTAAAATTATTAAGGCAAGCATGCTGTTCCAACATATAAAATAATTGAGGGTTACCATGCATCATGCACATATTGGAGGAAATTATTCAAGTGATTAGAGTATTGCAATGGTACTTTCTGGGAAATTTGTAATGAGTGTTTTTGTTTCATTTGCTTGAGTTCTATGTGAAAGTGTGCCTGTAATTTGGCTTTTAAAATGAAGCATATACCTTTAGTTTAATTCTCCTCAAATTGCCTGAATTGCTTGCATATTTGTATAATTTGAATATTTGACATTTAAAGGGGACCACCAGGCAAAGAACAACACATTATTATATGTTTTGGTATCGTTTTGTGATATCAAATAGATACCCAATATTTTACAAAGGGTTGTGTAATTCATAAACAAAGCAATTAATTTCCACCACTTACGGAACCACTACTATTTCCTGGTTCCATAAGGGCCAAACATTTGCGAGTGTGCCAATGCTATTCCCGCGTACGTTTGTATATCCCGGATGATTCGTTCGCTCTGCACAGAGCGCGTTGACTCTGTACACCGGTAGTCTTCTCATTCAGACCGCATTCAGAATGGTGATGTGTTTTTCAATTATATATTTTTTCTGGAAACATATTTTTGTGAATTTGTTGATGGAATGGAATACTAAAGATGTTACCTTTCTTTAATAAGAATAATATTTTTGGGTGGTGGTACCCTTTAATTTTTTTTCTTCTTTTTTTTAAACTTCAAATGGCTACTACCGTAAGATTAGTTGACGAATGTTCTGCTGTGAGCAACAAACTGTATGTTTATTTGTTTTTGTATCTAATGATTTGGTTTGTATGTTTTACTTTGTTTTATTTGTACAGACTTGGCGGCTTGGCAGAGCAGAAGATGATACTGAATGGGCTACTCTTTTACAATCAATTGGAAATAAATAAATACATAAAATTGCACTTCAATAATTACAATGTACTGTGGTTCACATTCAGTCAAGGTCAATTCTCTCATAATAATGAAATTCTAATGGACGTTCTCCGCAGTAAGTACTAGACGCATCTTCATGTTCATGTCCATTAAACATTACAATGATCTTCATTATTATTTCAGCAATGTTGGATAGAATCATGGATGTACTTTTTATTAGGGTATGCGGGAAGAGTAAGCTAACATTTGAAATAAATAAAATATATACTTGTATCTTGTGTGTTCTGATTTAAACCAAGGATTTATAAGCTCACTTTATTAACTCCTTGACTCCCGAATCTATAATGTTCTTATTGACATAATGGAAAATCCTGATTAGACCCAAGGTGTACAGCGTGTACAGCATATAGGGATGTTTTTACATATAATGCGCTTTATAACTTATTATTACACCATATGCTAGGTACAAATCAGTCTTGAGTATTGATCCCAAATTTAAATCCAGTCTATTTCCATTATGTTTGTCCACTATTCTCAATGCCAATGTGCAGCTTGGAAGGTTTGCTCCCCAGGGAGTGGAGATGGTGCACACAATGTATGTGGGACGGCATTGTATCCTACAACTACTAGGGTGATAATAGTGTAATGCACTCAGTATTGTATCATATTAGGCAGTATATAAATCAAACATATTATAATTAGTTAGTATGACATAACAAAAATGATACACTCACTTGTTTATTATTTAATAAGACAGGTTTCCAAAAATGAATTATCAATCCAAGACAGATGACCCCATAGGAAAGAATGTGAGGTCCATTGTGAGCTCCATGTAAACCTTTGATCCCCCTAATCAATTACCATTGTTATTGTGCCATCTATTGGATATATGTACATGTCATGTATGTTTAATTAATGACCATCTGCTCACCTGAACGCTTCCAGCTAAACAGATTTGTTGTGGTTTGGGACTACATACATGTACATGATACAGGCTCAAAATATCTGCCTAAACAAATTGGCATCCCGATACACAATTAGTGATTGTGAACAGCAAAAGCCTGAGAATCACTTCAAAGACCCCGTTTACAGTGAAAAAAAAGCAGGGCCGAGCCGCGGCTCGGCCCCGCTTTTTTTTCACTGTAAACGCTCAAAAGGCCAAATGCGGGGCCAAAAGTGGCTGCGCATTTGGCCCTGCTCTGGAGGTTGTCTCGGCCCCGCTTTTTCTCACTGTAAACGCACGCAGGGCCAAATGCGGTACCAAATTGGGAAAACAATTCATTGCAAATAACGTGCCTTTGTACTGTGACCCCGGCGCGCCCCCAAAATAATGGTTTGTTTACATGCAGAGCGCCACTACGACAAGATATTGAAAGGGCGGCCGGGCCGAGCCCGCCACTGTAAACGCACAAAATCGGGGGGCCCCGAGTACCGCAATTTAGGCCGCGGCCGAGCCGCGGCTCGGCCCGGCCCTGCACTGTAAACCCCCGTTTCAAAGAAAATTAGGACAGATCACTCGATAGCAGTTGGCACCGCTTTCAGAATATGATTTTTGTTTTACTACAGGTAAACTAGTTATCACTCATGAAACTCAAGACTTGTTATGAAACCTGCAAGCGAAACTGATGTAATATGGCTCTTTAAAAGGCTAACATTAATAACTACATGTTGTTATGACTGCAACAACTCCAGCCTCGTTATGAGATCTGGGTCTCCCACTGTGTCCCCATCTGGCACCCAAGTCTAGTTAACCCCTTGCCTACTGGAACCTGGTGGGCTATGTACAAAGTATATTGGTGATTCTAGAATCGCAAAGGTGGCAGGTTAAAATGCACTGACATTCTATCCTAGGTAAACCCAACCATAGCATAGCCAGGGACATAGCCCGTGTAAGAGGGTGGGGTGTGGGAAGGGGAGGATATCATCAAAGCCCTGGGCAAACTTTCCAATGAAGAGGTCAGCTCATGCATAAAGATGGAAAAGGGGGCAGTGAGAAAGAAAAGGTTCCACAAGAATCCCAAAATTGGAATGATGGCCCACCTTGCAACGTACCCCTCCCACTTATAATAAGCTACATAATACAGTACATGTACATGTCATCGGTTTAGAACAAGAAGGGCGCTAAGTGACGTTTTGTATTTCAGAGATAATCATGGTTAAAATTGGGAGCCTAGAAGAAGAAAAAATTCAGCTCTTTTTTGTTTCTTATTCCAAGAATCAGAAATAATCATTATCTGAAAATGTGTCATCACATAGATGGGGCGCTGTCTTACAAGATGATATTCAGTTCTACTCAATTTAGCAAACAAATTCAACTCAAAACCCTTCTCACCAACCAAAAAAATACACGGGGGCAAAGGGCGATTCGCCCCCGATACCTTTAAAATCGCCCCCGTGAGCCTTTTTTTTTTCTTTTTTTTTTTTACATCTTTTTGCATGATCGGAAAGCGCCAGAAACGTACCAAAAATGGCATAATCAGATAGATCACATCATGATAATCATTTATTAGACCCTTCAGCAGTGAAAACGATGTAAAAAAAAAAAGATCCCCCGTGAGCCCCAAAATAGCCCTCGTGAATAATTTCACGAGGGCGTTTTTTTCCCTCAAATTTTTCAAAATCACCCTCGTGAAAAAAAAAGTATTTTTTTGGTTGCTTCTCACTATCAACAGAAGACATAGTATCTAGATTTTCCCAGGCCTCAGATGGGCCATTCTTGGTCACGTGTGTGACCCAAAACATGACAAATTTTGAAATGGGATGCTTATATTTCAGTAAGTATGAGACTATAATGATTTTAACTTCATATGTGACTTGAATATGTTGTAGTCTTTCAAATTTAACACAAAAGATTTTATAAGGATTACGTAACTCAATGTCAGAGGTCAAATGGCATGGGTCACGTGTGTGACTTCGCACGGAGCGCTTTTTTCATAACTAAATTTCATTTGGAAAATTCTTTAAAATATGAATAGCTATAATGTTCATCTTATTACCAGAGAAGTACTATACATTTGTAAGTACAACAATAGCAATGAATGAGAATTATATCAAACCGTTGTTTTTTATAGTACTTAATTATGTGGCAACGTCTGGTCACGTGTGTGACATTTTGGGGTGGTCACGTGTGTGACATGTACAATATGAATGGAAAAATGGGAATTTTATAATATCGGGTTTAGAAAAGAATGAAAGGTTGAATTTTTACAAAGTTGGTATCAACCTGTACAGGAAAGTGAGAAGAATGAGCTTGCTAATTATCCTTTTGATATCTTGATTATTTTCTGAATTATGATTATTAGAAAAATATTGAAATATGTAAATTTATGCAAATGAGTAAAAAAGTTTCATTTTAAACTTCAAATCATGTATTTCATGAAACTTTACACATGGATCATTCCAAAAATGGAACAAAACTACAGAAAAATAAAACTTCAATTTTTCCGAAAAAGTTTCACTTTTCAAAGAATGGCCCAGATACATGTACTAGATCGACCGACCACCTATAGAGATCACAAGTCCACTAAATGGGCCTGTCAAATTTTGGAGTGTTTCTCATCTCTTCCTAGTTCCTACTTTGGATTAAACTTGACAGTTGCATGAAAAACATTTGTGCAGTTATGTACTGCTGAAGTAGTTTAGTTAGCTATGGGATCTAGTAAGTAGTAACATTGTCCAAATCCACAGAACTCTATAGATGTTCTCTCATACCTTGTTGTATTTGTTTACTTTTTTTTTATTTCCCATTCGTCCAAAAGATATGTAAATTTATTATACAATTGAAGAGTTTCTGACTTTTAATTATCCCATGGAAAGTAATAACTGTGTGCAAAGTCAGCGCAATGAGTTAGTGAATATCACTTTGCATCTTCGCTCATTACTTGGCCATACCAATTATATAACGAATTCACTTGCTGGATTGTAAAGTCCAACTGTACAAAACAAACATAATGTATTCTGAAATGATAAAATGCCACAGTTGACAGACTATCCAGAGCGATTAGTAAACAAGCAAAATATAGTGTCCTGTATATATATGTACGTATCTGAATTTATAGTGACTTTAGCTTTCCAATCGTCCTTGATTGATTCGTTCCAGGAAATTAGGCTCCTGCCCTTGCTATTCCTGTAATCATTAAATCAAGCCCCTAAACTATGCAACTGAATTACATGGCTTGATTGCCAGATTATACAGTGTAAGTACACTTTAGGGAAGTATCCAAAATGCCAAATAGATCATTGGGTATATTCCAACGATTGGTAATTAACAATAGGTTACACTGTTACAATAAACCTAGCTTGTTTTTCAAAGCTTACATGTAGCCGTTTTCAATAATGTATTCAATAGTACATTGACTTCAATTTCTAAACTGCCAGTTCATACGCAGGGTTTGGAATTAGCATCTAGGCCTACCGGCTCAACACAACAAAAATGAGCTTGAACAGAAAAAGAAATTTATATTTTTAATTGGGCAAATTGAACTTGCCCAACTGAACAATTGGGCAATTCAATTCTAATTTCAGGCCATCCAATTTTGATTAGCCTTGATTTGACTTGCCTGATTTGGCCACCAGTGGATATAAATCAAAAAAGTTTGTTGTGTTTCTTTTGGGGGCCACCCACTTCCAGTTATAATGTAGGCCACCAAACTTTGATTAGTCTTGACTGTACTTGTGAAATCAGCCGCAACGCAGGAATTAATTCTTAATTTTAGGGGGCTACTTTTTCAATCTAATGGATCTCACAAAATATTTCACATAATACTTGATGCTAATTTTAGGGGCGACCTACTGATTTCAGGGGGCTATTTTGAAAATTAGGGGGCAAAATCGCCCTCGGCCCCCGTATATTTCCTACCCTGAAATCAGGGCACAGGGATAGTGATACTAATTACAATTTTAAAAACTTTAAGGCTGGAAATTAAACCATGTAACTTTACATGGTTTAATTTCCAGCCTAAATACGTTTTTAAATTGTACGCACATTGCACACATATGGGGAGTTACTATGCAACCTTATCTTGGCAACTGGTAGCAGACAGTATCTTTTACCAAATTCACAATGAGCCCTGTGTATAATCTGGCAGTCTAGCTGTTGGATTTAATGTATCACTGACTATTGAAAACAGCTAAGCCAAGGTATTATTTGTTGCTTGTTTCACTTCAGTATAACAATTACGATGATAGGCAATCCTTTGTTAGCACATCTACACATCCTTGAACTGATACATCCATTTCAATATGTAATAATTTTAGTAATTGCTATGCCTGGTAAAGAACACCATTTTAGGATATTCTCATCTAGCAAACATGATACAATATATACTACGAGTACAGTATAATACATGTACAGTGTATGTGTATCTAGATGGAAATTAATCTTAAATATTAATTTTATATGTTAAATAGATCTGCATTCAATGCACTCTTGTCTCTACATATAATATACCAAACAACCCCATGCCACAACATAAACAAACTGAAATACAGAACGTCATACAAGTCACAGCTCAGTCACGGACAGTGTATTAACAGGGCCCCGTTGCAGAAAGAGATACAATCGATTGTAAGTTGCAATTAATCGTAAGTCAGATCACGTGTTCTAGATGCGCAAATCTGATTGGTTGAAACGCGTAAATTTTCTGACTTACGATCAATCGTAACTTACAATCGATTGTATCTCTTTCTGCAACGGGGCCATGCCCATGGTCAGTGTCTATTTGTCTCTGACAAAGATTCTGCTAAACATACATTCAATAGCAATAGGCCACAAAATAAACACATTGTTGTGTCCTCTGGTCACAAATGATACTTTACTGACACTGTCCTGTGGTTACAAATGATACTTTATTGACACACATACACACTGTGTTACTAATAGTAATATCTTTGATTGGTCTATGACTCTATCCGTCTATAAATTTAGAAAAGGAAGAACCGATTCACTCCAACTCCCAAGACTCAAGAGTCCAACTCCAAGTTCAAAGTTAAATGTTCAAGCCAATCAATTAAAATACAAACACACCTGTCACATGTGTACAAACAATACCACAAGGTACAACCACTCACATTCACAATCATTATAACTGTCACCCAAATGCAGTCATGCATTGAACATTGTCATTCATTACACTGCATGCATGATCGCAATACAAACGACCCCGGACCCGCCGGTACGCTTACCTGTGTTACTAACGGCACAAGCGTCTGCTCGATAGATTTCGTCTTAATTTCCAGTGCCTTCGAGTCGAATTTCTGGGGATCAGCAGCGCCCCTTGACGACTTCCGAAGCCGAGGTTCACCACCAGACGCCATTTTCACTGATAATTTATCCTACGAATGATAGGTATCAATTTTGGCTGCGGTATGGCACGAAAACTGCGAATGAAAACGTCGATCTGGCTTCACGATCGAATAAGATGTAAGATACAGTATTGAATGTGTGCGTGCGCGCGCGCGCGCGATGCGCGAGCGATCGCCGGTGTCATCCTATATCACCCCAACTTCGTGTTGGTTCCTTCGGGCCTTTGCTGGCCTGGCAAAGCAGAGCCACTCCCTATATTGGAGCTCGCTGCTTGTCCTTTCGACGTACACGTACGCGCACGTAAAAACGCTGGGTCAGCTGGAAATCGTTTGCTTCGCGTGGGGTGGCCGTGGGAAAAAAGTGGGGATTTCGGGAAATCCCCTCCCCCGAAACCCCCCCCTTTTCCCCTGTAGGAAACAAAAAATACCGATGCGGATTTGATTCCTTCACCAAAGACGCCTACACATAAGAACGGCTAAACATCATCCAACTGTGGAACTAATCTCTTTTTCGAAATTTAGCTTGCAACAACCATGATTAAATAAAATAATTCAAATAAAGTAAAACCTTAGTGGCCACTTAGGTTTGACTTTCAGTTTTAAAATAGCAGTCAACCTGCCTTTAGTAACCATCAAAGATAATCCCCGATGCAGGGTAAACAGTGTTACCTGTTTACCTGTGTATATAAGTCACCTATGTACAGAGGTCTGTTTTCTTGTTTCCCTTAGGCTTATGTGACCACTATCTATATACACAGGTTTGACTGTAGGCTTGATTTCCAAAATGTTGATACAACTGAAATTAACAAGAGCTGAGTCCTCGGACTCTCGATCGGAGTGGACGACTCCCATCCGAATATAGGCCTACTCATTTGAATGCTATGCTCACTGTTGAAAGTAATTACCAGATTATAATTACTCTATGGCTAGCCCCCATCTTACACTAGTTTATAATATGTATACACCGAAACCCCATGTGGCCCTATAGAGGCATGACTGTGGCCCTATATGGCTATGGCTATATTATATGGCTATTGCCACATAGTTATATCTTTGCTTTTTGTGATTAGTATCATTATCCTCCTCCTCCTCCTCCTCCTCCTCCTCCTCCTCCTCCTCCTCCTCCTCCTCCTCCTCCTCCTCATCCTCCTCCGTCTCCTGATCCTCCTCCTCATCATCATCATCCTCCTCCTCCTCCTCCTCCTCCGTCTCTTGATCCTCCTCCTCATCCTCCTCATCCTCCTCCGTCTCCTGATCCTCCTCCTCCTCCTCATAATCATCATCATCATGGTCCTCATCATTATCATTATCATTATCATCATCATCCTCATCATCATCCTCTTCAACATCATCCTCTTCCTCCTCCTCCTCCTCCTCTTACACTAGTTTGTATACACGTATACAGCCATGTGGCCCTAAAGAGGTATGACTGTGGGTCTATGGCTATATGGCTATTGTCACATAGTTATATCTTTGCTTTTTGTGTTCATCATCATCATCAACATCATCATCATCATCATCATCAATCTCATCATCAATCTCATCATCCTCATCATCCTCCTCATCATCAGGGTCATATATACCTTTGCTACCTACGCAACAACGTTTCAAACGCTGGTGTGAAGGTAGTAAAATCGCCTATTGTGGGAAATTTGTTGAAAGAGGTCGCTCTAACAAATATAGTACATGGTACGTATGCAGTGTGTGTTGAACGGGGGCCGAACGCACTCTGGGGACATTGATATACGGCGGTTCTACCATCGGAAGAGGTACCTTTCTGCAGATACAGAGCTCAATTCATGTGAGGGTGACCCGATGGATTTCGATGAACTAACAATATGTTTTTCCCAATTTAATATGCCTTCCTCGGAAGATGTAAAAAGGGAAGTCATACATGGGCGAAAAAATTTAAAAATACCATGTCAACAAAAACAAATTTTGTTTACTTCATGTCCAGCGGCTGACATCAGGACATTTTATCTTCACCATGTGTCTAACTGTCTATTGCACTGTGATATAATTTCTAACACAGTGTTATGTTAGAGATAAGAGAGTGTAGCCAGCACTGGTTCAACTCATTCGATGCAAAGGCGTAGTAGGCGGGACTGGGGGCTGCAGCCCCCCCCCCCCCGGGGGGGGGGGGGGTACTCCAAGGGTCCATTTGCTGTAAATAGGTACCCATGTCTAAGGATATGAAGGGGCATTCTCTGCCAACGAATGTTGTGCTATACAATTTTGTTTGTCTTCGTTTCCTTTTGTTTTATGGTCCATGCATTATTTACCGTTTCATGTAATATCAATTTGGTTTGTATATTCATTTTCTCTCTTGACAGCTAAATTAAAAATAACTGAACTGAAGGGGCATTCTCTGCCAACAAATTTTGTGCTATACAATTTTGTTTGTCTTCCTTTCCTTTTGTTTTATGGTCCATTATTTACCGTTTCATGTAATATCAATTTGGTTTGTATATATTCAGTTTCTCTCTTGAAAGCTAAATTAAAAAATAACTGAACTAACTAACTAACTAACAAACTAACGAACACAGGAACGAACGAATTAACTAACTAACTAACTTACTAACTAACTAACTAACTAACTAACTAACTAACTAACTAACTCACTTACTTACTAACTAACTAACTAACTAACTAACTAAACTTACTAACTAACTAACTAACCAACTAACTTACTAACAGACGAACAAACAAACTGAAACAAATAAATAAGCAAATATTTATACTATAGTAGTTTACATATAAATACAACTTGTTAGCGGGGCACCTTAAAACGTAATAAACAAATTAACTAAATACAATAATATTTACAAATAGTTTCAAATTGAGCATAAGGCAAACAACGGATACATCGCATACACACCATAATACTATAGAGAAAACAGAATAGGGATTGAAAGAAAACGGAAGATAAAGGAAGGAATAAAGTGGTCAATGAGTAGTAGAGTGAAATATGAGAAATAGGAATGAAACACAAATATAATGCACAACAAAAAAGTAAGGTAAATAAATGTTAGTTTTAGGTTTCCATCGAGGAATTTGGCAAACAGTTTGCCCCAAGCGCCCCCCCCCCCCCCCCCCCCCCCCACGCGTCGATATCGCGATCGATCGCGATCGCGATGATATAAACACTATAAAAAAGAAGGAAAAAAACACCAACAAAATACGCGTCCGTCCAGTGCACATCTACAATGTATTGTAAATGGTCCTGATAGGACCATTTACTGCTCACAGTGGTAAAAATCTACGGGACACAATTTGAACTACAAACAGAGAGAAAAGAACAGCATATCTAAAGTAAAAAATTGCATACCTAGATTGAAGCTGATTTTATGATTTATTGTACAAAATTTCATTTTCAAAATGATAAGTCATACTTACAAAAATCGTCATATAAGTTCCATTTCTTTCTCTTCCTGCTCGATGTCCAATCGTAAACAAAGAAAGCCCGCCCGCAACATGCGGAGGCCGCTTATTATTGTCCAAAACAAGCCAACTCGCGATCTGCAAGCATGCCCGCCGTATCCGATTTCGGATACGCCGTATCAGAATTCGGATACGCCGTGTCAGAATTCGGATACGGTAACACGTGTGGTGTGGGAAGCTTGCGGGAAATACATGACAGTCATCCAGATAGCAGCAACACTTTCGAGAGGGATCACGACTGAGATTTTCTCAGTCTTTTTATTTTCCAAAACTGCAGATTTTTTCATTTTTTTCGACATTTGAAGAATAATTTGGACCATTTTGGTAAGTTCATATAACACTTGTATCATTTTTAGGGCCAGTCATGATTGATTTTGTTGAATTTAAGATAAGAATTTTGTGTGAAATTTTGACAAACTTTTTTTGTACTGTCCCACATTGTTCCCGTATAGCGCAGCATTACAATGTAGTGTTGTGTGGTCCAGTGCAGCTCTTCGCGATGACCGGAAATGGAGACAAAAGATGACGAAGAATATCAAGTTGTGAAGTCAAACGGTGAATTAGAGAGAAGATTCCCATTCAGGAAACTAGCAAAAAACCATGATGAGGATTACGAATTGGAACTTGTCACAGCTTTGGCAGATTTCTCTGCAAAAGACGACACCCAGGTAAGGACAATTATGATGTTGCCCCACATGCTGGTTTTTGTGTAATGCTGATTTGTATCGACATTGTGATTGAACTTGTCACGTCATGTCAACACATGCAAATCAAATGTAATCAAGATCTAGATAAGTTAGTGAGTCAGTTTGAGTATTTTTTATATTGAAACATGTATTTTCTTTATTCATATCTTGTGATATAAAATGTCTAAACTAGGTCTAGGTTTTGAAGACCGCAAAATGTAGAACTAGAAAACAAATGATTATTTCCCGTCCGTTTTCCTTACTGAAGCGGATCTTGGGGGTGGTTTTGCACCCCCTAAAACCTCTTACAAGAAATCATATGGATGTTATAATGCCCTCGCACACACGCTCCAAAGAGACACACAATAACGAAATATACAACAACTTACCCTATGCTAGCTCCTCCTGAGCTCCGTCTCGGCCTCTCGCCGCCCGTATCGGTGTAGCTGCTTGCTAGGCCAGCTAACACCAGTGCCACGGCGCGACGTCACCAACCATGCGGTCTCCAATACCCGACTCTGTTTGAGCCACGCCCCGGTATCCCAACTCATAAACCCAACAAATAACTATCGACAAACACACTATAAACGGTACAAAACTACACGACATGCAACATATTCCCTAGTCCTAAAACCTAACCAAAAGGCTTCCCAAAGCCATCCCAATTTGTCCCAGACAACCCGTTTTGGATACCCGTCCAGCCCCAACCACGTGTCGTGGAGAGACGACGCCCGAGGCTGTCCTCACTCCACGCACCCCGAGGTTGATATGGCCAAGCTTGATGGCGGAGATTTCCCAAGTGCGCCTCTACCTTACGCGGTTTGAATAGCGCGCGCTCGCAGTATGTATTCCCAAACATACCGCTCGCTAGTGCCACAAACCACTCATGCGTCAGAGCACTCGCACCCTTGGGGATATGGTTGAATACCCCCAAGAGCTGGGCCGCCGCCGAGCCAACGATCAACGTCATATTACAACGGGCAGTGCCGTCGTGAGATGAGCCTCCAGCGCACACACATACGCAAAAGTGACTCCCACAACATTCCTCCCCGTTTTATTTGACAAGGAGTTTGTTCCCTGGGGGAGGAATGTAGTGACATCCCCCGAAGACCACGCCAGTGATTGAGACATACAAATCACTGGCAAGAGCTGCCGAAAATCTTCCAACGAGGTCTGGCAGTAATTAGCCGAGACCGAATCCTGAACTGGATAAGCCTTATGGCTTAATAATGCCTTGGCTCCGTGAACAATCCGGATGTGTGCCCAGGACTGTCTCAAGATGCCAAGGTATTGCCAGGAACCACTCTCCGCAGGTCGTGGTTCCCCAATACGCGTTCTTGAATGAAGAACCAGCACTCTCGAGTAATATGGCTCCTCATTCAGTCTGAGAACGGATCATTCCTGTCGCATAATTGAGCTCATTGGGAGGCGGGTCTCCCAACTTATGTGAAGTGCCAGCACCCTCAGGTCATGGTTCATTCACAATGTGCTCGTTCAAAACGAATAAATCGGCTCAGCCCCGATGGCCGAGTCAATAAGTTCTCAGTTGGTCACTTACCGAATGAATTGAAAGTGAGCTGTGCTCGCTCACAGCCACTTCCTATCATCCTTGCCCCTGGTGAAGTAGCACTCCGAAACGAATTCCTGCAGTGCCCCTTTGCCATTCGGGTATGATGACAACTGAAAACAACGCATAAAATTACCTGGGAGCGTAAGGCTGCCTTCTTTGGCATTACCCCGACGCTGGACGAAGTTGAACTCCTCAGGTATAAGCGAACTAAACCGTGTGGTAGGAAGATTATCCCGTATTAGACTCCCTACCTAAAATACAATTAAACTTAAAACTTCCTTCTATAACCGGACCGGAGAAGGAAAACTAATCTCACCAAGTGCGAGTCCTTGCCGAAAACATAAAAAGACTCGCACTTAAAACGATATATACAATATGGAAAGGAAGGCTTGTTCCACTTACATAAATTTTAACATCTCATTCAAGACTAATTTTCAAAACCACTTATGGACACATGTTTTCCACCAAAAATTAGTCTCCTTTTAAATTAAACGCACTTGTGTGAATATAATTTAAACACCTATCCGACCACTATGGCCGTTTTTTCAAAAACAATGGAAGACCTATCCCATCTTCCCCCTCCCTCATATAAAATGAGTAATATGGAGCTATCAAATAAATACAAATCAAAACAGTATGAGGGCTATCTCGTTTGCCCGTAATAGCTTCTCCATGAAGCCTAAACTCTGCTCATTATAGAGTGAAGTACAGCACCAAACGAACGGTCCTATTTTTATCAATGATAGCCTGTGCCCTGCACAAAGCCAAAAATATATATTTACAAGAAAGGATACTTTAAATGATCCATTCTTAACACGTGCCACACTATATTAAAAGCACCTATCCACAATATATATATTTACATAAAGTCATGCCAATAAACATGACTGCATTTCAAGCAGCGTTCCTTACCTTTAGGAATCATATTCAAACAATAATACCGCGTAAATGCTTCCACAAACTTAGAATGAATCAAAGGAAATCCACCTCGCGTTGAAACAGGCAGGCCTTACTAGTACTCATGCAGCTTCTCCAGGCCCGGTATATTCATAAAAAGGTCCATGTGCGCAATATATATCTGAGTGGCAATAGCCTCATGTCAGTCCCTGCACACACTTCCCCGTATCCTGACCGATGTACAGAATACTCAAATACCAAGACTATCTTCTCGACGGGTGAGTAACGGCCATCTACAAACGTACTGAAATCTCTTGGCTATGAAATCCAGGTCCCCTCTGCGATTATCGCTAAAAATGTGACGCTGAATCCAAGATCATCAAGAAGTATGTGTTTGATCTCCATCAGGCTCCGACAGTAGAACAGGATGCGTGGTCCCTCCATGCTGGTCATCAATATATTAAATATGACACCCTAAAACTAAATAATAGTCCTCTCTATCACTAATTCCAGGGGCTGTTGCATTATTTCAACATCATTTTATTTGCTGCTTCCACGAGTTATATTAATCCATTGAGCAGCCTAGCATATGGGTTACCTACAATAATTTTTAGATGGCACAAATACAGGCCTATACTTGTGCCTCCAAAAACATCAATTGTAATGCATCCTGTCAGCCAAATGACTGTCGCTTGGAGGAGTTCCTAGCCGCTTCCAGCCAATGTTGCGTCTTCCCTAAGGGGAAACTCGCATGTAGCTGCCAGTCAACTAGGGTCCTCTACGCTAGAGTCACGTCGAGATGACTGTCGTTTCGAGGACTCTGGGAATAGCCGGGTCGCAGTCCCATGTTGTACTCTCACTCTAGAGGGGAGGTACACGGGTGGCTGCTCTCCGACTGGAGTCTTCGCGCACTAGAGTCAAATCTCGATTTAAGGCCTACCAAGATCCAACCTAACAGTGAGTATAATAATTAAACAAAAGACAGTGTAGAACGCGTAATATCCAGAAGCTCCGGGATTATCCAGGTTCACGCGATCCGCTGTTTACAAATTATAAATCATCATGGTAATGGCAGTCCTTTCTCCCTAACACCATGGAAAAATATTATGACAATAAGAGTCTTTTCTCCCTAACACCATAGTAAAATATATAAAAGCATTACCATAACTTTATCATGGCAATGAGAGTCCTTTCTCTCTAACCCCATGACAAAAGAAATTCATGCCGAGCTAAATTAATCGCGATAAACTTTCCATAGACTTTCCTTCAAAGTAGAGCGTTGCATCGAGTCATCGCGAGCCTCATACATAGAAGTGTTGCCGCGATGAATTACAACTGAGAATCATCTTCACTCTCTGCAACCTGCGTGAGATGAAAGATAAGAAACTGAAAGAAAGGTTAATAGCATGTCATACATCTATTTAGAATGAATGCAACATAATACCACAGTACAATGTACTCTGCATTCAATCCATCAATTTATATTAAGCAGCAAGCACAACAATTATTATTTTAACCCTCAATCCAAAAATGCCAACAAATAAAAAACCCAATTTTAAATTTGCTTGTGCTTCATTATTAAACCTGCACTCAAAATATTAGTTATCTACATTCAGAGTGCAAGCATTACCGTACATTTTATTTAATCCAAAATGAGGCCCAATTTATATACTTAAAAAACCTTCCAATTAAACCCAAGAGTGTGCATATTCTATGTTATTTTTTCCACACACTTAATATTAAATAAAAGGTAGTGCGAGTACATAAGTGACTCACACTAATAAAATATATTGTGCCCCATTCAATTTATTTATAACAACCATCAGGCACAATTTACAACAAATTGAGCCCTAAAATAAACTCTGAGTATATCCTTTATAAAATAAATATATGTGTGTGCCTCGATACACAACAACAAACTCATAAGCGAAAAGGGTGCTTAAATCGATCACTCATCTGTCTGCCGTTTCCCTATCGGCATCACGAGTACCCCGGATGGTTTAAATCCTAGAGGTGCCACGAGTCAGAGTCGGTCAAGCAATTGCAGACTGATTGATCGATAAGCCACACATACATGTACACACACTTTCTGCTCTAACCAGAGCCACAAAATATTGAAAATAATAAGGCTCTATAATTCACTCAAGGCTGGGAATCACATTCCTAAAAGATTCACAGACCTTCAACAAACAAAACACATTTCAACTAAAATACCCTTTAGATTTATAGAGGGCGTTTCCCTTCAATAAATCACACATTTCATGCTTACAATTTACAGACAAGAGCATCTAATATGTGTCAACGCAAAACTTCAATCATAAACTCTTGTTGATTTCATACTATTCTTTAAACCTCTGCTTATGAAATAAAACGAGGCAAAAGAACATCAAAATTTACAGCAGTTATTTCCATAAATGTTTATGTCCAATACGTCAATTATTCATGATATTGGGATCATAAACAATATTAATATACAATGACGAGCACGTAATTACTCAATCATAAACCCATGGCGATCATACTGATAGTGATACCACAAATTTATAAGCAACTTATGGATCTACAATATTTACAAAATTAATCTCGAATGAATCGGTGAAGATCAATTATTCAATACAAAATAACAATTACAGAGTAAATTTATACGCTGCAATCATTAAATGAACAATGATCATAGAATGATGTCACGTCAATCATGACATCAATGTAACAATTTACTTAATTTATTTAAGCATAATAATTGTCACAAAATAAATGACAATTGACAATGTGACGATTCTCAACGTGACAATTAACTTGCATTCTGCAAGCATAATTATTTGTCACAAATATCATAAATATTTATAACCATGTTGACTCCACCAAGAATCACTTGATAGGCTATACATAATATAACCATAACCCGAACATACATGATCACGAAGATCCCAACACCCGATACATCAACAATCAATCAAACCTAACAGCCTCTCATACACTAGTTCCCATCCATGACCTCACACCGGTTATCTTGGTTTAACCGACCACACAGGGCCCCTCAAACCGGTTATCTTGATCCCACTCACAAACGACCTCAAATCGATTTCTTGGCCACATGCCTCAACGATTACTACTATTGGTCCCACTAACACCGATGAAACTCAGTCACGTCGAGAATCATCCCACTACCAATCCAAACCGTAGTATCAAAAATATACGCCACAAATGACTATCCCAATTCCAATCTCCCAGAGATCATAACCAACCAAACCCAAACACCGACTTTTTCCCAAAAAGCTACAATACACAACTTCTACAGACTACACTTCCAAAATCCACTGACTAATCCCCTACAAACCAACCACTATATTCCACACTTATAACAAATGCATCCAACTACGAAATTCCAACCCCCACACGTACACGATCATCAACGAGTGGGACAAGTCATTTGACTCATTGATCAATTATTTACAAACATCATTCAACATCATCAAAAATACTGCAAGCATCAAATACACACGTTGGCTCGTTGCCATACTCTTTTCCCGAAATAATCACGATCTTACAACTACACAATCATCACAAAATCTTACTGTTTACCTTCAAAACTTCGCCGAATCCAAATCGGAATCACCGATCATCGCACGCGAAACTCTGACTATGTACACAAAACATCGCATGGCACACGTGCATGCAATGTTTACAAATTAATAAACTCGCTCCCAAATTTGTGGTCTGGCGCCCTCTCGCGACAAAAACATTACAAACAAATCTCCAATACGGCCAACAATATGGCGTCTTTTAGCGAGAGGTTTTTGACTCTCAGAAATATCCCATTTCTCTTTCCCCCTCCCTCTAAAAACCCGAAATACATCACCCAATCAATAAAACCACTAATATTCTACGGAAAACTAATATTCCTTGGACGTTTTCCACCCCAAAACACAAAATAACGGCCAAACCATTGGGACTTCCCGTAACTATGTCGCATCTTTTTGCAAAATTAAAAGCTTCTTGTGTCGCCGCGACACGCTCCAAAATTACCAAACCCACTCCCAATTTCACAAAAAACGATTCGAAGTAAGCCGACTACGCCATTGAAGCGGATCTTGGGGGTGGTTTTGCACCCCCTAAAACCTCTTACAAGAAATCATATGGATGTTATAATGCCCTCGCACACACGCTCCAAAGAGACACACAATAACGAAATATACAACAACTTACCCTATGCTAGCTCCTCCTGAGCTCCGTCTCGGCCTCTCGCCGCCCGTATCGGTGTAGCTGCTTGCTAGGCCAGCTAACACCAGTGCCACGGCGCGACGTCACCAACCATGCGGTCTCCAATACCCGACTCTGTTTGAGCCACGCCCCGGTATCCCAACTCATAAACCCAACAAATAACTATCGACAAACACACTATAAACGGTACAAAACTACACGACATGCAACATATTCCCTAGTCCTAAAACCTAACCAAAAGGCTTCCCAAAGCCATCCCAATTTGTCCCAGACAACCCGTTTTGGATACCCGTCCAGCCCCAACCACGTGTCGTGGAGAGACGACGCCCGAGGCTGTCCTCACTCCACGCACCCCGAGGTTGATATGGCCAAGCTTGATGGCGGAGATTTCCCAAGTGCGCCTCTACCTTACGCGGTTTGAATAGCGCGCGCTCGCAGTATGTATTCCCAAACATACCGCTCGCTAGTGCCACAAACCACTCATGCGTCAGAGCACTCGCACCCTTGGGGATATGGTTGAATACCCCCAAGAGCTGGGCCGCCGCCGAGCCAACGATCAACGTCATATTACAACGGGCAGTGCCGTCGTGAGATGAGCCTCCAGCGCACACACATACGCAAAAGTGACTCCCACAACATTACCGATGGCGATGCGTCCTAAAACATAGCGTTCAACTGTTGAACGGTACAGTGTACGAATGGGCGGTATGCTTATCTCCAGAGTATTAACCACTTACTTTAGTTGATGTGACGGAAGGCCTCTACAGATGGCGCCAGGACAACCTCCAAGGGAAGGGCATTCCACTGACGAGCTGTTCGAGGGAAGTATGACTATGACTGCTGATGTTGATCAGTTCTGGAATGTAAATTGTAGGATCATGTAGCAGAACAGCCGTGTGGCTCTTGTCGTCCGGTTGATGTCTGCTGGCTGGATGTACTGATTTGTGTTGAAGTCCACCAGCGAGTGTCAATGCATCTTGTACAGCATTGTGAGACAGTGGATTTCTCTTCTCTTTTGAAGGGAGGCCCATCCCACTCTAACACCTATGCCATATAGAAAGCACAGTAAACAAGTTTGTGAGATTAACCAAAAATGTGAAAATATTTGCTCTATAATAAAGTATTATCTCACCAAATAAACCAGCTGTGGATAGTAGGAGGGTAGAATTAAACACAATTTGAAACTTACATTGAGCCTTCTGATCAATGTAAAAAGTACTTTTAATTCCTATTTGAGAATATCTGATCTTCTTTGTGAAGAGTGGATCTCCTCAAAGCTGTACTGCCCTCTAAATACAAAAGTAGACCAGTTGGCTCGAGGTTAAAATGTCCGCCAGCCCAACATCGTCACGACGTCATTTTTGTGATATATTGGCATTACGTCATTTTCCGACAGTGGCCCAACATCATGTCATGAGATGATGTTGGGCCATTGTCGGAAAATGACGTTATGCCAATATATCACAAAAATGACGTCGTGATGATGTTGGGCTGGCGGACATTTTAACCTCGAGCCAACGGCGATATGCCGACATCCGGCAACCAAATTCCAACATCGGCCCAACGTCAGGTGGCTAGCTGGGTAAGGGTGTCCAGGTCTTGTTGGAGCAGCCTAGCATCTTCTGGAGCCTGGATGGTCAGGTACATGATGGCATCATCTGCAAACAGTCTAGCTTTGGAGGAGAGTTGGTCGGGTAGGTCGTTTATGTAGAAGAGAAAGAGGCAAGGTCCCAGCACAGATCCTTGGGGTACACCTGACCCGACTTCTGCATCAGATGAGGTACATCCATCCAAGACAACATGTTGTTTCCTGTTGTGGAGAAAGCTGGAAATCCAGTTGATGTTTCTGCCTCTAACTCCATAGAAATCCATCTTCTGGAGAAGCCTCTTGTGGCCTACTTTGTCGAAGGCTTTGCTAAAATCGTTGAAGGCTTCGCTGAAATCTGTGATGATTATGTCAGTTAAATGATTGTAATGACATCTATGTAAAAGTTATTCATCTGATGCTGATGCCGATGGAGATAAACATTCAAAGTGATTTATTGTCAGAATTCTATGCCCCCAAAATCTAGTATTTATTCCTGTAAATTGGACTTACATGTAGTGCATATTTGCCATTGTCTATCCGAGCTAAGCCTTTATTAATTTGTAAATATGATTACTATCGCTGGTTCAAAGGCTACATCGCTTTGATATATCAATTTGTCTTTCTGTAGCTAAGCTTTGAAACAGGCCAAGTGCTGTCCGTTCTCTGTAAGACCAATGGTGATTGGTGGTGGGCTCGCAAGGGGAGGCTCACTGGGTACATCCCGACCAATCACATCACCACAGAGAAAACGAAGAAGGTTGGGTCGCCAGACTGGCAGGACGAGGAGTACTTCGGAAGCTACAGCATGTTGGTTAGTTTTCTACCTTTCTTTTCCCTAGGCTAAATGTACTTATGTACTAATGCTCTATGCCAGAGATTGAAATACGCACGGGCCTGGCCTGCTTGCCAGGGTCCGCCAAAAAGAAGCTTTGGGACACTCCAATTTCAATTACCGTATTTGCTGGTGTATTAACCGCACCTTTAAAAAAAAAAAAAAAAAAAAAAAAAGGGTGCGGGTAATACAAGACCGTATTAACCGCACTTTTAAAAAAAAAATTTTTTTTAGGGGGTGCGGTTAATACACCGGAGCGGTTAATACACCGACAAATACGGTAATTAAAATTTGACTTTCCAGCAGCAACATTTACAGACTTTCTAATGTTTCCTTGGTTTGGGGTCACTGTCTGTATCTTGGGAAATCCTGGTTCTAACTGGCAGATTGTGGGCGACCAGGATTTTAAAAATTATTTCTAGTTCTGTCTAGATGCAATTGTATAGAGCATCCATTTTTTTTTTTGTCGGAAGAGAATGTTGTACTTATAAACCAGAGAAGAAAAAAAGAATTAATGAAATTTTGCTTTGTAAGATGCCTACTTTAAAATTGAGCTTTAATACAGTCAAAATTGTTTTCAATTGTACTTATAAATCATAAATTCTAAGTGTAATGGTAGTGGAGGTATGATGCATTTGGTGCTCTCAATCCAGTAGTTAAAGCGTACTTGGCAGGAAATTATTCCTTGAAATGCTTGAGCGCCCCATTTTGGCAGCTCAGCTAAAGCCAAGGTAATAATGCTCCGAGTAAATAGAAATAGACTATTATTATTATGTACATCTTATTTTTCAATTTATGTCCTGTCCCTATCCTTTATATATTTTAGAAATTACAGCAAGAGATGTTGAGCGATAAGCCGAGGAATGAGGCATACTGGCAAGCCATACTGAAGAACAGGAAGTTCATCAAAGGAAAGGTAAACAAACAAACAGACAGATAGACAGACAGACATACATGCTAACAGACAGACTGATAGACTAACAAAAAAAAAAAAAAAATAACATCCTGACAGTAGGAGCTTACAATGCTCTTTAAAACCAACATAAAATGGTTGCAGTCTTTGTTGGAACTTCTTAAGGTTATAAATGGCCTTGAAAGCGTTTGTTTGCCTTCCTGCAAACTGGCCGGCTGTTCGTCAGTCCGTCCATGCATGCAACCATTTCAGGGATAGCCATCAAAATTTGTATCTTGAAAAGTCAATGAACTCGTTAGATTTTGGGGTCATGAGGTGAACAGAAACAGGGCTCATTATGAAGCAGAAATATCTCTAAATCTCAAGAACGGGTTGAAGAATTACCTCTAAAATATGACTTGCATCAATTTGCTGGCCCAGAGTAAAATTTAAATGATCCAGTCTTAGTCTCAAACCTTACTAGCTTTCATACCTTAATGATAATGTATAATTTTGTGTCCATAGTATGTTCAAGCAGATATCATATAGAATGATGAATTATTATTTCATTTATAATAAGGCTGAGTCGGTTCGGTCGATCACACCGGTTACCGACCGTTTCAATCGGGACCCGGTTTCGTTATATCGGAAACGGTGCCCCGAAAAAAAATTCAAAAAATACAATGTTAAAAAAGAAATTAAGATTATCACAATAATGTAGCGGAATTCAAATAAAAACGGGGCAATTGATATCATTTACTTTAAAGAGTGGTTATTTTCGAGAAATTCTTGGTTCTTTACTTCGTTTGACAGTCAGAAATTGAACAGGAAGCGCAAAATTGCTAGTCATTTGAACGATATTGTCGGCGGTTGTGCACACAATGTTAGTCCGATACTCCAGGGGAGTTGTCTGATGGATCTTTGTATGATCCAGCTGATAAGCCAGTGCATTCAAAAAGTAGCTCAAAATACGTTTTTTGGTCATTTGCACCATTTTAAAATGTTTTGATATTCTACTTACATGATTTCATGGCGTTTGATAATTGAACAGAAACAAAAATGAGCCCCAAAACAATGAAAACAATTACGCAAAATATCGATAAAAAACGACTACATCGCTCCTATATTTTGTGTGCAAACGTATGGCCTGGGATATTATGAATTAACATAGTTCCACCGGCCGGCGGATGAATCTCGCGTAAGAAAAAAAGACCCGTAACTTGCACGCAAAGGATACGAGCGATATGCATGAAACAGCGGCCCGAAAACTTGCTGCATGCTGTAGCTCAATTCATCAACCTTCGATCCTCACGATCACGAATGTTCCTTGGAAATTTATCGATAATTCAGCACAGTTTTTTCATTGTTTTGGGGGTGATTTTGTATTCTGTTCAGCTTTCAAATGCCATGTTATCATGTAAGTAGACTACCAAAATGGTGTTGATTGCGAAAAGGCTAATTTATAGCCACTTTTTGAAGGCAGTGGCTCACAGTCACAAGCGATCGTTTCCCCCCGACTAGCGGGCTAAGTTTCTTGTGAACCGCGTTGCGATGGGCAATGGTGAACAAACGATCGATTTATAGGTCCAATTTACTTCGAAAAAAAAAACTTTTCATGCGAAACTGAGTTAATTCTGGATAGTCTGTAACTATTTTCCCGTAAAGATTGATATGTAAATCCATAAAAGCCTCAGTATTTATAATGTTATTACCCACGCCGATGAAATCGGCAGGGGGTTATGTAAAGGGTTCCGTATGTTTGTTTGTTTGTCTGTTTTTTTTTTTTTTTTTTTGTTTGTTTGTTTGTGTACAAGATAACTAGAGAACGGGTGAACGGATTTGCACCAAATTTTCAGGGAATGTTTGGATAGTGACATGGAAGAATCGATTAGATTTTGGTGATGATTGGTTGACCCCTGCAAATTCTGTGGAACCTTGAAGTTTGAGTATGTATTTAATTAGGCATCGTCATTCGGCGTTACATGGCGTGCGCGCATGGGCCATATTTTTGTACACGTAGTTTGCGCGATGTTTGGCTGTGGGCAATGCAACTTCGCTATTGCAAGGGTGGAGGGATATACTATTTTTCCAAATGTAATGCGGTCAAACAGCTGATTGAACCACGTAATATGCATGTGAAGTATACACAAGAGATGCTTGCGATGATTATAGATCCGGTTCGTGTTTTGAATCGAGAAACTCGACCAATTTCAACCTCCGTAAGTCATTTTTTGCCGCATTTTCGCAGTGAACTTTGTTGAAATCTCAAATTTTCGAGCAATCGGAAGTAGGGTGCACTTTGGAAACTTACATTTTTGGATGATTCAGGTGTTTTTACGATATATTCTCGTTGTCAATAATTTTGTACACTGCCTCGCCATGGGGCTGCCGCGCCGCAAGCAAGCGGCCTACACCCTGGCCTAGGCATTTTCACCAAATCGTGCCTAAAACGCGCTGGTTAGCCTGCGGTAAGCAAAACAGGGTTGAGGCCGACGAAGGGGTAGAACAGGGCTAATGGGAGGCGTGGGTATGCTGACTTTGTCGGCCTTCTAGTTTGCATATAAAAAGAGCAATATAAGCCTCCAAACAGTGCATTTTTGCCGATGCGTGCACGATTGCGTGATTTTACCGGTCCGAGTTTCGACGGTAAAAATTTATCGGGATACCGGTTCCCGACCGGTAAAAGTTTATCGGGACCCGGTTCCGACAATTACCGACATGACTCAGCCTTAATTTATAACAAATTACTGTCTTTGTTGTTCTCGCTTCCTGCAGACCATTCTAGATGTGGGGTGTGGCACTGGGCTCCTCAGCATGCTGTGTGTCAAATATGGAGAAGCAAGGAAGGTAAATTTGGTCTTGATTGCAAATTTAGTTTGACAGTCTTTAAAGTGATCAATTTACTTTGTCAAATTCAACCCAAATCCAATCAATATAAAGGGTCAGTTTGCCTCTGAAGAAGATTCTGCAAGGATACAAAAATGTAGGCCCATATTGACCATCATAATATGGGATCTATTAACTATGTCAAATTCCAACCAAATTCACTTGGAGCATTTTACATTTGAATTGTACCTTGATGGCCAATGGTTGCATACTTTAAATGGTGTAGTAATCAGGTCCCAGTTCCTGTAGATTGTTAGAAAGTGGAATACATACTTTTTCAGTCTTAGTTAAACTTTTGTTTAGAAGTATATAAATGAGAACATGTAATGATGCATTTCTAGGTGTACTCGGTGGAAGCCAGTGATATGGCAGAGATAGCTCAGAAGGTGGGAGAGCACCATAACCATTTGATTGTGTGTGTGTTTGTGTGTGTGTGTCAATGTCATTGTAAAGCCCTTAGAGACAGACGATTATCAATCATATATGAGGAATTATATATCAGTTAAAACATATAATCATGTATTTGTAGGTGTACTCAGTGGAAGCCAGTGATATGGCTGAGATTGCTCAGAAGGTGGTAGAGCACAACAACCTCTCAGACCGCATCACTGTCATCCACTCCAAGATAGAGGGTGCTACACTACCAGAGAAGGTCGATCTCATCATCTCAGAATGGATGGGGACCCTACTTGTGGTAATTATTCTTAGTTTTAGGACGTGCTGTAATGATAATGGCCCAAATTCTCATCAGTGACACTATTCCAGGTTTAACGTTGTTTTTGAGGACCTAAATTATTGGTAACTGGTTAAACCCTTACACACATGTGGAATTTGTCTAGGTATGCTTGTAACTCCTTGTTCTCCACACAATACAATGAGACCTAAACATATACATGATGCCACTATTTACAAATTTTAATCTTGTGATGCACAAAAAGGGACAAACATCAGAGAGAAAAGAGATGGAGTTAATAAAAGAAATTTGTATACTTTTCACCCATAATGTTTATCTCAGGAATTTTAAATGTTGAAAATGCTTCAGAAATATTGTCCTAATGATCATTTATAATTAAGAGTCTCATACCCTATCTTCTCCAGTTTGAGTTCATGGTCGAGTCCATACTCGTCGCACGCAACAAGTGGCTGAAGCCTGATGGGAGGGTGTGGCCGTCCCACGCCAAGCTCTATCTGGCCCCGACGGCAGCGAAGAAGCAGGAAGACCGCATCGACTTCTGGAACTCTGTCTGTGGGATCGACTTCTCTTGTCTACGGTGAGTCTCAGATGCATGATGCAATATTACGAATGGTGAGCAATGAACTAATATTTTTTACTCATTCCTCCCCCCCCCCCCCCCCCCCATTTTTGGGGATTCAAGTTCTACAAAAGGCAATAGTTGTTTTTA
>JBAMJV010007969.1:0-67500 GCA_037951105.1 Echinarachnius parma | reverse complement strand
TATTATTTATTACTTGAATATAGTTGGACCTCTTTATAATGAGCTGTTATAATGAGGTTCCTGATATAGCAGGGTTTCACAGGTTTGAGTTCTATGTATTTTGTCGTTTTTAAGCCCCAATACAACAAGATTTCTGATATAACGAGGTAAATTGTATGGACCCAACATGCTCCTTATACTGAGGTTTCATTGTACACGGAAATGATGTTGATTCATTTATTTATTTATTATTTGGATTACATGTGCAGGGTATAGACAAGAATTCAGTGCTACTTTTTAAAGTGAAAGTGTCTTTTAATTGATGCATGATAGTGTGTGATTTGATATAGCAAGAGTACATGTGTAAATAAAAAAAAAAAATTATCAGGCCTTTCTGTAGATTTTGATTTTTTTTTTACACTGCAGAATTGTGCACATAGACTTATAGACCTTTTGCTTTTTTTTTAACTGTACAGGTTTGGCAATATTTGTGAAAGAAATTGCATGGAGACTGCATTATTTAATAACAAATATTGTTTGAATTATGATTATGTAATTGTTTGTATTGTGTATTATGTATTCCTCTTACTTTTTGATACCCATAGTAAAAATTTATAAGTGATCTATTAACTTTGTCAAATTTTACCAAAATCATTTGGAGCTTTCACACTTCTCTTGTACTGTGTTGCTTATGGTAACAGAAGAATGAAATGGGTGTACTGTTGATTTTTCAAATGTCTCCCTAATTATGGAGATATTTAAGATAGAATTGAAAAGTGTTCAAAATCAGATAATTCACACATATCATTCATGATAGAAGTCTAGAATATGATTTTTGGAAAATGTTTGTGAAGTTAATGGATTACTTAAAATTGTAGAACCAAGGACCCAAGTAGTACAAGATAATGTGAACACTGTATATTATGTACGTAACTAAGAAGTATGCAAGGTACGTTGATGTGACTTATGAATGCACCAAAACTTGCCTTAAATTATAAAGCAGTATTAGACAAACCCATACAATTCACTTCACTCAGGAAATATAGCTCACATGTAAAATGATGAACACAATCGGAAGAAAATAATATTTACATTTAAATACAAGTTTATTGTCAAACAGTTAAATTTCATGGACGGCTAAAAAATAGATTTACAAAGTAACACACTTGTACAAACAAAACAAACATTGTTATTATGTACACGAAGAAGGCAATTTTTTCATGAAAAAATGCATTTTCTGAGGCAATACTTCACATCTATATAATAATTATGCAATATTTATCACATATTTTGAGCAACTCATATTATTTCACTCATACTTCAAGAAAGAAATTAATTTGATATGAAAAGCCCACTGCTTCTTTATATATACACATAAAATAGAAAAAGTATATTAAACTTATCTTTGCATTTTTTTTTTTTACAAATGTACATGTATGTACATCCAATGTTTTTATACCAACGGTTCAAAATGACACTTTTTCAAAAGTGGAACGCATGATCTGTTGAGTAATAAATTTTGCAATGATGAATTTACGTATTACTAAGTTGCTATTCATTTCATGTTTGTAACTTTTTGTGTATTATCAACGCATGTGTGATGTGTGTGTGTCAACTTCTTAGGAATGTTGTGAACAAAATTGTACAAGGTGGATTAGTGGGTGATGGATGTGTACAGTAAAGATTTAGTTGTACAAATGTATTGATTTTCATTTTGGTAACAAAACAGGGGCTCTGCCCTAATCTGGCTATGCCCCCAATGATTGAAGGTGCACCTGTAAATTGTCTAACTCCACAAAAATTAATTTGAGCTTCCACATTTCTCTTCTACATTTCTCTTCTACCGTGTTGTTTGGCTTATGGTAAGAGAATAAAATAGGGTTAGATTTTTTCAAATGCCCCTTTAGTATGACGATATCTATCATTAATAATCATTCAGCTAAAGAGCGTTTATAAACGGTCATAAACGTAAAAGCTGACGCAAATTTTCGCTTTTTTAACCAGGAAAGCAGTGTTCTTTTTCAATGAAACTTTCACACATCATTCGGACATATCTTACAATGATTTTGGTATAGGATTGAAGTCTCAAATGTCATTTTGGGCAATATCTGACATTTTACAGGTGCACCTTTAATTAAATAAGTACATGCAGTACTATGGTTCCCATGACCAATAGAATTTAACACTAGAGCAACAAATGTTTGCTTCTAAAGCCTCAAAATACTTGTTCCTACCATGTATTTGGAAAATGTTATCAAATAACCAATATGATTAGTCTAGCAATTTGACAAACTGAAACACAAATGACAAAGTTCAAAGTTTCCACACATATGTGTTTAGCACAAGGGCTAGCTTAGATCTGTACAAATAAGTGCTGTTTCCTTACCATTAAAAGTTATAAATCATGATCAACCATTATTACAATTCTAATTCATGCATCGCATAGTAGTTAGAATGTCATTAAACAAAATACCAGACACTGCCATTCCAAACAAACATGAAGGTTCAATAGAAGAATTATGAAATAATTTCCTCTACAAAATGTTTTTCCCCAGTAACTGTCTTTCTCACATTCATAGGAACAATTTTGATAGTGCAACTTGAATCATTTCAATGTTTGATTGTGTAATTCACAGCCAACATAAGTAGGGAATCACAAGAAATATTGTTACAAAATGTCTTGGGGGGCCCTCTGAATAAAATTCTTCAAAAGAATAAGATTTTCTTCTCTCTATGTTCATATGTTTGGAAAGAAAACATTTTCAAATTTTACTTTCCATAAAATCATTGCAACAAAATGAGGAATCTGCACAAATTTAACAGGAATTGTGAAAGAATTTCCCCTTTTTATCCTAGTTTCCTCTCAAATAAAACAAGACGCATACACCTTTGATAACAGAAATGAAAAGAAGTGTACGAATGCAATATCACCTGTCCAACATCAACACAATACAAAATGAAGACAGCAATATGAAAGATCCAGGTAATTTTCTTATTCCCATTTCAAAAAGGCACATTATCCATTTATCTGACTAGGGTATAGTAAATAAATACACATTAATAGCTCCTAATTCATATCAAATAAGAGATACATGTATTACGGAATACTTAATTCAGATTTATATGATATATTTTTAATGTTGTCATACAAATGAACATCAAAATTTAAATATTTCTGAGACACAGTGAATACAATTTTGTAAGGTTAAGAGTTTAATTAACAATCGACTCAACCATGCAAATCGGAATGGTTAAAAAGCTATTAAACCTTAAATGGACAATTTTAGGTGACTTTATCACATATTGATCCAACCTCTGTAGCTAAATATTGACTGATACATGTATCACCTCATAGTCGTATAGATCTATTTTTATCAGTAATATGGAATTGGGTATCTGATACCAAAATTATTAACCCTTTCGTGACTGGTCCTGAAAATACTCGGGCTTGTGTCTATGGAGAATATATATGTTATAGAAAAATCAGTCTGTCCTGAATGTATTAAACTGAACATTCAGGACTGCTCCCCAAACATACAACCCCCTTTTATTCTGACATACTTGTGTTGCTTTTAGAACAATGTTCCACAAATGTTTTCTCGACTAAAATATTATTTTGTCCTCGTCTTCCTCTCCCGTTTCCTTCTAGTCTTCCTTTTCCTCTGCAATCTCCTCCTCGGCCTTATCTGTTGGTATCAAAGAGACAATAATGAAATTAGAGAAGCAAAGACAAATTAAATTTCTTAATAATAATAATAAATAGCATTTATTGTGCGCCATCGATCTAGTGAACTATTCAGAGGCGCAGAGGGTTAGGGTTATCATCGTTTTAACGGGAGAAAAAAACAAACAAAAAAACAATTAAAAACAATTTCTTGTTCTTAACGTTTCATCTCATTTAATTCTACCATTGTGGCAATCAAATCACAGCTTTAATATTTAATTTGATTATCAAACAATTTGTTTCTATCTGTTCTATAAAGATTATATTTACATGTATACATTTCATCTAGTTTAATTCATTTTATTTTTCATTCAATAGTTTTTTGTTTTTATTCTTTCTATTTCACAATTGTAATAATAAAATTGCTATAACATTAATTGAATTCAATTATTTTCTTTAAAAAAAAAAGAAAGAAAAAAGTTAATTATGAACACCAAAAACAAAGATCAAGTATGAAAGTAAATGGTTCACTCAAAAACACAACAATATCTTCTAAAAAATGCATTACTAAGATAATGTACACATTGTTTTGATTTTTCAAAGTGTATAGCATATGAAAAACAATTAAATGAAGCTCATCACTTTTAATTGAAGCTTACACATGTACATGTACAGGACTATATAAGTCTCATCTTAGACTTAAAACACACACACACTTTCGTATTAGAACACATACTCACACATGCACACGCAGGTACGCACACACACACCCACAAATTATTACACACCCATAACATTCATATAAAGGAAAGAACAATGTAGATGAAGTTCCAGACAAACAATTTCTATTATAGAGATCCACTAGAAGCTGGAAAAGAGAAAACAACAAATTCAATTGATATACAAAAGATAATTTAGCTGCTACAGTCAGTAGTCTCTGACAATGTACAACATACAATATATGACAATGAAATACTACATTTATGAATGCATGGGTGCATTTTTCTAAGGATGAAAAAACATCATCAAGGAAAGAGCCTGCTGCATTAATGTCATCACAGATCTAGGTAGAATTAAAGCACATCAGATGGCAACCATTCGTTTCTCCACTACTGGGGAGACTCAAAACAGCTAGCCCCCATCATCAATAAAAGCCAACTAAACAAGGTCAGGGATCACCCTTAAGAGGAGGCCCGGTGCCAATGGCCGCAGCTAGAAAATCTCGTCTAGGCCACCATCAAATTAGGATCTACAACACACAGTGAGAGGTCTATAGATGCATCATTATGGCAAATTTAGGGAGATCGAGCCCTGCAGTTACAGATGCGAGATATTCTCGAGACCTCAATAATGCTTGACCAGTCCTCTAACCATTGAGCCGCAATTGGCCTTATTGATAGTGGTCTTTCCCATAAACCCTTTTCAATGCTCGTGTCAGTCAGAAGTCAGAAATTCTTGTTTCATCACTCGTTATCACGAAAACAAAGTCTATTTTTACGCACATTCAATAAAATCCTGATTATTGCTACAATTTTGTAATTTTGTATAATTATGGTGTCAGTGAACAATTTCTGTTTCACTACTGAGCTTACTTATCCTCCTCTTTCTTCTGACTCCTCATCACTGTAAGAGTCCATCGTATCTTCAATGAAATCCTGATTATTCTCACAATTTGTTATTTTGTATTATAATGGTTTCAATTAAGCGCTTGAGAGATGATTACCAAGCATATAAGGCGCTTTATAAATCAAGTATATCATTATTATTATTAACTGACAATTTACGTTTTCACCACTGAGCTTACTTATCATCCTCTTTCTTCTTATCCTTGTCTTTCTTCGACTCGTCATCACTGGAAGAATTATCCATCACGTCGTCAATGAAAGACCCCGCAGCCGAAGCAACCCGTTCAAAGAAGCCCTTGCTACTACGGGACGACGACCTACTACTGGATCGGGATCCTGTGATTCAGGGTTCAAATCTCATGTTAAGTTATTGAATAAAACTTAAAAGTTGGTCCCCAACATTTAGTCCAATCAGATACATCTATATATTTAAAAGTTTAAATCCCCAAAGAAGCCCTATGGGCGAAAATTTACATTTTGTTTTCATATTTCAGCCGTTTCTGAACCAATTTTTTTATCAAACAATGTTGATTCTGTCATTAAAATTGTGTAGCTTTTTCAATTTGTACACTTATTTTTTTCATTAACCTAGCTCACACAAAAAAAAATGGTTTGAATTGCCCTCTCAAACCAAAACTGAACTTCCCCTTTAACGTCTGCTTTTTCAATGAAAACAGCCCCGTAACTTTTTAGCTTTATATATATATTTTCTACCAGTCAGGCATCAATGAATTATAACTATAAGTTTTTGATGATAATCACTTTAAAGTTTAAGTTACTAAAATTCAGTTTGACCCAAACTGTAATAAATCCAAATATTTCTTCCCCAATGACAAACACACAAGTATGTGCACACAAGCAGTAGTTAATATGTTATAAGCATGTCTGTTCATGCAGTTCAATGGTCATAACTTTCTTTCTAATTGATCAATTTCCCTAAAAAATGTCCATAAATTTTGTTTTCATTCATTTATAATTTCACTGCAACCAAGTAATTTCCAGGGTGAAATTACCCTGTACTACCATGGCCCCATTGCAGAAAGGATTGCAATCAATTGGAAAGTAGCAATTAATTGCAAGTCCAAAAATATGCCCATTTGAACCGATCAAGTGCGCATTCAGTCACATAATCTGATTTGAAATTATAATTGCAACTTTACAATTGATTGTATATCTTTCTGCAACATGGCCAAGGAATGTTAATTATAGGCACAACAAAATTATTTAGTGAAGTTAATAAATATCAAAGCCTGTGCAACGTACAGCTCCATGATGCTTACTAACGTAGTATTAAGGTACCTTGAATTTCCCGCTAAATGAGTTTCATGTAAAGTGATATATATAATTGTACCAGAATTCCTCAAAGCAATATGGGCTAAGTACCATGAAAAGTGAATAACCAAGATGACAGATGAAAATTATGATCAAGTCACCATGAACCCCAAATGAAAAACACACCAGGAATTTCTGACGGCAATTAATGCAAACATTACAAAATCAAACAAAATGCACAAACACAAAAAGCAGCATGTAACATTTCAAGATAATGGGGGAAACAAATTCACAAAGAAGGTTTGCCTTTTTTTCCTGACAAATAAGGCAAAACGGCAAATTATCAATATGACAAACAAAGTGTGCGCCAGTGTGAGTGTACTGTATACAATCTAGATGTGTGTAGTTGAGGGAACCTTTTGCATTTGAGTGACCTTTTGCATTTTCAAAATAAGGGAGAAACGGGCCGCTTAAAATATCTGTGTCTATTCATGGGCTGTAATAAGATCAAATTTATTAAATGAAAAATTAATATTTAAACATGATTTCTGAAGCTCAAAATTTCCCAGAAGGTAGATTAAGATATGCTCATTTAGGAAATACCAAAATCCTAAATCTCATATTTTGAACAAAATTTGACTTTTTTAGCTAATAAAAGAGAAACTACCACAGCGACATAACGGTTGTTTTGTGGTGTAAGGTCACATATTGTCCCCCGAAGGCCAACAACAACAAAAGCCAACAACACAATCATGTTCTAATTCTAAATGCCACGTTGGGAAATGAACATGTGTCAAAATTATTAAGTTGACAAATAATGGCTGGAATTAACAACTATAGGTGGTTTCAACTAAACCATGGTTAAAAATGCCCAAAATATTATACATTGCAGCATGTTTAATTCTCTCTCATTTCCAAAATAAGGTTAGGATCAAGCCATTGAAACTGCTGAACAAAATCTGTGGAAAATGCAGCGCCATAATACTGAAGAGGCTACCCTTGTTAAACAAAGCTGAATATTAACAAATTGAAAATGAAAAATAAGCAAAGAAAATTGGGCTTTGCCAGGAATGGAAAGCTATGTAAAAAGGAAGAAAATGTGAGATTATATATATGCGATATAGCTTTAGACTAGAGAAGAATATAAATACAATGAAATGAGTTATGTGCAAAGAATATGCTGAATCAAACATTGTGACCAGTGAACCATGCAATATTCTAGTGAATATCTGGCAATGTATTTAAGTCATGCATTCAAAAGAGTTTTTGAAGAAAAGGAAAGGGTAGACAAAAGCATGTTGAATTCATGCGCTGTTCAGATTAGCAAATAGTTGCATGGCTGTAAAAAGTAAGAAAATGTGTAATGTATTCATGCAATACATAGTTTCAGACTACAGATAATAGTGAAATGAAATTAGTACTGCACATATATAATTGCTGAATCATACATTGTGACCAATGAACTAAGACATATCCTGAATTTAAGTAATGCATTCAAAAGAGTTTTTGAAGAAAAGGAAAGGGTAGACAAAAGCATGTTTAATTCATGCGCTGTTCGGATTAGCAAATGAGTTTGGCTGTAAACAGGAAGAAACTATGAGATGAATTCATGCAATAGCTCCAACCTAGAGAAGTATATATACAAATGAAATGAAATGAGTACTGCCCGATGAATATACTGTAATGCTGACATCATGCAATGAACAGTGAACCCATTCAGGACTGGTACCGCAAATACTCAGGCTTTGGTCTATGGAGAATACATGTTAAAGGGACTTAGTAACATTGTCCAAATCCTCAAAATAAATTTTTCATTCTAGCGGTTCCCTCATACCTTGTTGTATTCGTATTAACAATAAAATCATGGGACAGGTTTTGGTTTTTCAAATTTCCCTTTCGTTACAAAGATATGTACGATCGAAGTATTCAGATAAGAAAAACTCCGGGCGAGTTTTTCTTCTGTGTACAAAGTGAGTGCAGTGAGTTAATGAATATCACTTTGCATTTTCGCTCATTACTTGGCCATGCAATGTCCAATTGACTTGAAATTTTCACACAATACCCTGTGGACATATGAAACAACAATAATATACATTGCATCAACCATTCATCACTTTTTGCACATGTCAACAAAATTACTAGATCCCCTTAAAGCAAAAGCAATCAGTCCTGAACGGGTTAATATAGCAGTAGTCCAAAGAAGCAAAACTATGGAAGTGCAATGCACTCATGCACTAGTAATGTACAATGGGTAAATGCTGACATCATGCAATGAGCAGTGAACCAATAAGCAGTTGACCAAAGAAGAAAGAATTATGGAAGTCGATCCATTCATGTACTGGACAGGTAGGAAAAAAAGAGACAACAAAATAGTACAGTTCAATGGATTTAAATGCTGAAAAGAAAGTATTGATCGGTGAACGAATATTAAGCAAAAAAACACAATGCACAGTGAAGCAAAAACTATGCCAAAAGCCCAGCCACAAAATCTTCACCCTTGTCATCTTTTTGCTCCTCCGTTTGCTGATCTTCCTCCTCTTTCTCTTTGGCATCCTCATCCTTTTGCTGCTGAATTTCTTCATCCTTTGATTCTTCTTCAGGTTTACTATCCTCCTGCACTTGTTGTTGTTGTTGCTGTGGTGGTGGTGGAGATTTTTCTGTTAGAGGGAGGGGGTTAGTTGTGTGGTTAGATCATGCATGCAACATGCAGAGAGCATTGGCTCAAACTTAATTTGTATCGAAACTACTGTACGGATCACCATATATACAAATTATCGCAACTATGAACACATGCAATCACAACTAGGAACACATTTGATCACAACTATGAACACATGATTGCATCAAATGTACCATTCATCAAAAATATTGTACAAATTATCAACAAAATTCATCGCAGATAACATGGACACTCGCTCAAATTTAACAAGCCAGTCATTTGCATTCTCACCTGAATGTGCCTATCTATACACACATTTGTACAAACGGGTCTTATTTCAAACACCACTATGACACCACAAGACGCCCTCCCCCAACCACCACCAACCAGACTCAAATTATCAGGCAACTTCTGAAGCCCTCACTATGAGATTGCAGAGAAATGACACTTAATAGCCTGTTTCTGCAATGCAGTCACATTGCATACAATCAGTCAACATCAATCAAAATTTCAACTAGTCACAACTCGTCTTACAGTCTTGATGCTGCAAAATACGGTTATATACTAGTAATTTCCATATTTCCTTTCTCCCCCAAATTAGTTATTTCTTTACATACCTTTTCCTTCTTCTTCTTACTCCTCTTTCTCTATCTTATTTTGTTCTCTCTTCATCATCCTGACACTGTATAATTAAGTTATATAATTTCCAAATTCTTTCCCCCCCCCTCATTATTCACTTGTTTCTTTACTTACCTTCTTCTTCTTCCTTGTCTTCTTCTTCTCCTCTTTCTTTCTGTATCTTCTTTTTTCTTCTCTTCATCGTCATGACACTGTACAAGTAGTACATATAATCTATAATTTATCTTTCTATCCCCTTGTTGTTTCTTTACATACCTTCTTCTTCTTCTTCTTTCTTTTCTTCCTTCTCCTCCTCTTTCTCCTCTTTGTCCTCTTTCTCGATCTCCTCTTGCTTCTTCTCCTCGTCGTCGTCGTTATCCTCCTTGAGGACGTCGCCTTCATCTTCCTTCTCCTTGAGCCCCTGGACGATCTTGTCGTTGAGGTCTTCCAGAGCCTTGGTGATTGCCTTCTGCGCTGGTTCATCTCCCTGGACTTTAGCCATCTCTAGTGACCGCTCGAACGACTCGATCGCCTCTTGCAGGTCTCCAAGTTTGACTGTGAGGAGAAAAGGAAAGATGTAAAGATGAAGATCGTAATCATTACTGACATTACCACAATCATGATCAGCAACATCATTCTCCTCATTTCTTTCTTCTAGAAATAAATTAATTCTTCTTTTCAACGACTCACATCAAACTGTGCACTAAGAATGTTGGTGCTGAGCTGCCAGACCTTAGCCAAAATAAAGAGACATTTGGCAAATGTCATCGTTTTCGTCTTTACCTAAATCTTAGACCACCATTCCACAACACTTCCATTACTGTCTTCACCAACATCCTCATCATCCACCTGTCTCCTCTTTTCTATTATTATCACATATTATTCCTCCTCGTCATCTTCCTCCCCAACTCACCTTCAGACTGTGCGATGAGGACACCGGCGTTGAGCTGCCAGACTTCATCTCCCGCCTCCTCTGCCGCCTGGAGGGACTTCTGGCCGTAGTCCCTGGCCTGCTGGTAGTCCCCGAGCTCCAGGTGACAGCGGCCGATCTCGTGGTGCAGCCACGTGCTCTCCAGCGGCGACTTGACCAGGGGAAGCTTCTCGGTCCAGTGCTCAACGGCCTGGTCGAATTTGCCGATGCGAGCGTAGACACGGCCCAGATTGTCCAGAGCTCTTGACTTACCCTCCTCGTTGTCACTGCAATGATAAAAATTATTATTAAATTCTCATTCATGCATAAGTGATATTAAGTCAAGAATATGCTTTCCAGCACCAACTTGACCAGAGGAAGCTTCTCGGTCCGGTGCTACACAGCCTGGTCAAACTTGCCGATGCAAGAGAACAGAGACACGTCCTAGATTGTCCAGAGCACGAGACTTGCCCTCCTCGTTGTCACTAGAAAATAAGTAATTGTTGAAATGTATTATTCAATGCACATCTGATTTTCAGTCAAGAATGTCATAAATCAAACCAAGTCAAGCCTTAAACATAGCCGTCAAAGATTGTCTTGCACATATGACTACCATGTTATCACTACAAACACATTTCAAGCTATTCTGGACAAGGGTGATGAATATATATTTTGAATTCAAACATTAATAAAAAAAAATTTAAAAAGCTGCATCACTTCGTGTGATCCCGCACACTTTCTTCAGAAAAGTTGATTTCATTATCCTTGGGTTAGCTACTGCACGGTTTATATAGCTTCTGACTATTTGAGCAATGCAATGAAAAATGGTTTCATGGGAATGTCCCCCATTCAAGGGTCTTTGTGGCTTGATGGTTGAGCACCGGTCTCGCAATCCAGAGGTCTTGGAGTCGATTCCCGGCGTAGCATATTTTTCTTTGCTCATTTTCAATCTTTTGAATATATATTTCGTGAATAATATCGTCAAATAATTCTTGAACTTTTTTGCTTCTAGTGCTTACTTCTCTTTGGATAGTTCCAAGTCCTTCATGTGATTCTGTTCAGCGTCGGGCATCTTGCTGAGGTCCAGGTAGGCGTTGCCGAGGCAACTGTGTAGGTTGGCAATAAAGTCCTGCTTCTCCGGAACGTCATCCTGCGACCAGCTCTCCACGTTCTTCAGCACCTTCTGTGCCTGGCGCAAGGCATCTCGTGGCCTGCCATCGGCTAGCGCTGTGCACACACAAAGAGAAAACACAGATTTGTTATTGCATAAAGACAAAACCCAGTTTCGTAAGGTGTGGACCCATTGCTTGTTATTGCAGCTCTTTTATTAATATTTTTTCGTTATAAATGCATCGTGCATAACATGGTTCTTGCTGCATACAGAAAGCTTTGGAGTTCGCTAGTAATAGACTTTCTTGCTCCAATAATGCAAAGTATTTGGGTATTTGTGTGTTTGAGCTGTGCCCAGCTCTCATAAGTTCTTAAGCCCACTTCTGTGCCTGGCGCAGGGCATCCCGTGGCCTACCATCACCCAGCGCTGTACATATACACAAAGAGAAAATCCATATTGGTAGGTGTTAGCCAGGTGTGGTACGTTTGTAATGCGTTTACATTTGGTTGTTGCTGTGTACAGAAAGCTGTGGGGGAATTGCTAGTGACTGCCTTTCTCACCAGTGTAATGCATGATATTTGAGTAATTGGTGGTGGGTGGGAGGGGATTAAGATACTCTTGACTCTTTCCCTATGCAAAGGTTTTAACTTGTGTCTCACTTAAATTGCGTGCACTCTTGTACATTTTTATTCAAACAAGCAAGCTATGAAATATAAATTAGTAGCCTAATAATCAGTGAGATCCAGGTAACACCTTGTCTGTTCCTTGGCCTTTTGAAATAACTCTCAAATCATTTAGGACCAATTGATTTTGCTATAACATATATATTCTCCAAAGACCCCATCCCGATTATGTTTGGGACCAGTTCTGAATGGGTTACTGATTAGAGAACTAATGAAGGACACTAAATGCAAATACAAACCTGCATCGATTTCTTCCAGGTTCTTGAGGATGTATTTTGCAGGATCGTTTGGTTTCTGCTTGTTCTTCTCTCTCGCCCCCTTGGCCTCTTCCCTCTCTCGTTTCCTGGCGTACATGGGCTTCTGTTGCCTCCAGAACTCCGTCCTGGTGTCTAGGTATTGCAGACCCTCGCTGATCAGGTCATAGATTCGGTTGCCGCTGTCTGTGTCTGACCTCGTTAGGTCTGTGAAAAAGAGTTGTTTATATTATCATTTGTTTGTTTGAATGTTTAGTTTCAACTTCATTTTATCATCAACATAACCATCACCAACCTCTTCATCAGGGCTCGCTATTAGCAGTGCCAAGGTGCTAATTGCCACAAGAAAGTTCATTTGGCCACTAGAAATCTTGTATAGGCCACTAATGACTTAGAATCTACATCATAAGTCCTTGGTGGGAACTTATCTGATGACTTTTGATGTTTCATTTTGGACAACTGAAAAAAAAGCTTTAATAATCATCATCATCATCTACATCATCACCACCACCACCATGGCCATTTTCATCATCTTCGCAGTCGTCATCATCATCATCATCATCAACCTTACCAACACCAACACCATCACCATTATCAACATCAACATTACCCTCATAAAATCATCATAATCATCATAGCTATTTCCAGCATCACCATCATTCTCATTCTCATCCCGCCTTACCATCGTCTCTTGAGTAGTTTATCCGTCTTCTTGTCATCTTTACTCCCCTCTGGCTTTGTGGCTCTCATCATTATCATCACCACCAACACGATAACCATCAACAGCAACATTACCATGATCAACTCATCATCATTACTACAGTCATTTTCAGCATCACCGTCATCATCATCATCATCTCTCAGCCTTACCATCGTCTCTGAGTAGTTTATCCAGGTATTCCTTGTCCGCGTACAGCTCTCCTAGAAGCTGCTTGGCCGTCTTCTTCTCATCCTTGCTCGCCTCAGGCTTGGTGGGTCTCTTCTTCTTGCTCTCTTGTTGCTTAGCCATGGGCTTGCTGTATCCCATCCGGGCTGGCTTCTTGGTTTTTGCCTGTTGACAGAAAAAAATGTATGGTAAAAAAGGTGAATATTCATGCAAAACTGCAGTAAGAGAGAGGGAAAGAAATTAATCACATATTTGAAATGATTAAAGACAAAGATTCAAAACATGCCCAAAACCCTTACCTTCACCCTCTACATTCTTAATTAATCATTAAATTTTACGTTCCAGTATCTATCCTATGGTAAGGAATTTAATCCACAATGCTACTCTCTAACTAGGAGGGATATTCGGTCATACGTTAGTCTGCAGCCCTCTTGTAGAGTTGCTTAGGCTCATATGCTCTCCAGGGAGTTGAGATCACACAATGGCATACCAAGGTCAAGATCATTGTTTGTTCTGTTCAGATGAAGATAATTAATGCGCTTCTTCAACATGCACACAAAAAGTACTGTTCATTAATAAATATACCGTGGAACATTGCTATAATGTGCACGATAACAAAACTCTCTTTTTACAAGATAATTCTGCTGGTCCGAGCTCTACATATTCTTGTGTTTTTCTACCCTGATATAACAAAATACTGGTCTCAAAACCAAGGTCCCTATTTTATTGAAAAATTTCATAAACTGTCCTATTATTGCAACATCGAATCTGCATTGAGGATTATAGCTCAGCTGTTGCCACGGTAGTTACAATAATTGGTTTTATGAAAAGGGCCCCTGGTCAAAAATTATATTCCACTATACTTTAATTATTTGTGATGTTAAAACAAAATATTATCAATATAATTCATGCTTTAGAACTCACCTCATCCTGCTTGGTGAAGAATGATAAATCTCCTTTGTTTTCTAGCTTGACTTTGGAAGGGCCTGTAGGGAAACAGAGAGTAGATTTTGAGAGCTAATATACATTTTGAACCTAAAGATGGTAGACCCTGCATATTATTTATTTGTATTATCTATTAAACATTTTCTGTTAAAATTATGGAAAGCAGTCACACAGCACTTCTACGTGATTTATGGAACAATACCATGGCCGTATTAAAAATGTAAACATACATAATGAATGCACAGATATTATGATTACAATTTGCTCATCTCTCTGTAGTACGGTACTAGTATTCAAATAATGAGTACATTGATCCAATAGAGTGATGCTATCTTGTGTTGGTCTATAAATTCCCTTACCATACTTTGTGTTGTAAGAAACCAATAGAATAATTAAATGTTGGTCTCATATCATATCCATGTTTTAATTGAGTCCAACCTTGTGGCCATTTGCAGAGGACTCAGACTCGGACCCAAATTGGAAAATAATGTGCAATGTCAGCCTTGGCCACAAAAATGGTAGACTCAACTAGAACACTGATCATTTCAAATTAATAACATATATATCTATGGAACCATATAGCAATATAATTCAAGACTATATGTGACCGGGCTATAGCAGAACCCGGCACTTGTTGGTAAAAAGCAAAATGGAGATTTTCATACCATATTACAAAGGCCTCATCACAAGCTTTCATTTGATCAATGCTTTGTTCTAACTAATTAGTCAATAATTGGCGAAGATATGATTGTTTCAATTTTAGAATCATGGGTCTTTTTATTAAACACATTGTGTAAACTTAAAATGCCCATTTCTTCAAAACATGAATTACCAACAAGTGCCGGGTTTTGCTATAGCCGGTCACATATTATTATAGCATCAAATCAGAGTGCATACCATAGAAGCCAAACGAACACAAAACTAAGTATATGACTTACTTCCTATTGAGTTGTCGATTGCTTCCTGTGCTTTCTGGATTCCCAGTCTGAACTCTTGCAGCTCTGGTCGTAACTTGTTACCACGGTGATAGAAGACGAGGGCCATCTCAAAGTCGCCCATCTGATAGAGGGCCTCTGCCTTTTGGTATAAACCCTACATTAAAAAAAAAAAAAAGATTGAGAGAGATAAACAACACATGAAAAAGAGTTTTGGTATAATTCTGTTTTTAATAAATAGGGTGGGATATGCCAAACATAATCCAGTTTCAATTAAGCTGGGAGGGGGGGGGGGGGGGGGGATTCCACCCCCCCTTTAGATCTCAGCCGACAAATGCGCGGGCGCCACTATATTTGGCACACATATAGCCTGCCACAAAATCTACAAGACTGCATAGTTATTTAATTTTTGAATAATAAATTTCTAAATAATATTAATTAATTATGCAAATTTATGCAGAAATCTTCTTTTAGTCTATAAATCACTAATTATTGCTCAGATATATGCTAATTTTATGAATGAATATTTTATTGACTTTATTAACAACTTTTCAATATGGAAAATGGCACCAGCCAAAATTTTCCTTTTTTAATTTTAATTTAAATTTATAGTATATCATTGTATTGTTCTTTTTTTCTTGATGGAATCAATTATGGACCACTGTCTCACCATTTTTAGCTCCAAATTAATAGCAGTGATTAGAATTTTAAAAATTATTTTTTGCTTATCCTAGGAAAATTCTTAATTTTTCATAGGATTTGTACACAAATCACAAAATTTAGTGATTTGGGGCCAACATTCACTTACAAAAGGTCACATATGACTTTGCAACTGTATACCCGGTCGTCGCAAATTTGGTCTAAAAATATGCGCAAAACTTCAATTAAAAAACTCATAAAGTAGCGCGGCAATACCTGCACGCATTGGGGGATTATCGCGCGTAAGGTTGAGTGGGCGAATTTTGCCCCCCTCCCCCTTTTAGGGGACAGCCCCGATATCTTACCTTGATGTATTTTTCACCGTCTGCGAGCGCGGCTTCTGCATCTTTGAGAGCGGCTTGCGAGTCTCCGATCTGAAGGTAACACTTGGACCGGGCCACGAGGCAGTTCTTGTCTGTCGGTTCGATTTCAAGAGCCTGGTGAAATGCAAAAACAGTAACAAAAAGAGAACACGAATTAGGAACAAATATTTGAATATAGTCATAATCATTTGTGACTTTACACCACAAAACGGCTTGCGTGTCTCCGAGCTGAAGGTAACACTTGGACCGGGCCATGAGACAGTTCATGTCTGTCGGTTCTATCTCGAGACCCTGGAGGAATGCAACAAAAAATGACAAAAGAGACCAACATAAAGAACACTCAGAACGACAGGGATTTTACAGATCTATAGTTGGCATTTGTGTGTATTGGAAGTGTGCACCCTGCAAATATGCAACATACTCCATGATCGAGTGTACATTTAAATTATAATGCAGGGCACAACACTAGCACTTGCCTGCTTGCCCGGTGCAAGTAAAAATTGATGTCGGGCAAGTAAACTTTTGTAAATGGTCTATTTTGGTTGCCCGATCGGGCAACTGATATTTCTGCATTTATTCTACAACTTGAGTAGAATGTAATTCTTTATAATGTTTTAATCTCATCTTGTAGGTGCACGGGCAAGTAAATTCTCTCTTTGGGCAAGTAAATTTTGATCATTTATGATTTTACTTGCCCAAATGGGCCAGTACAGACAAGAGTTAGCATGGAGGCTATAATGCATGTATATCATATATATAACTCGTTTTCTTTTTGGGGACCAAATAGAATATTTCCACACACAATAAAATAAGCTAGATGTTACAAAAATGTCACACCAAGGCTTACTTAATTTCTTTCCTACCACAATGCTAATTATATTCCAAGTATAATCATGCAATTAAACTATCGTGGTATCGATCCAATTAACTATTATGACACTCGATCATTAACAAAACATTGCAAGATCTTTCCTAGATTTTAAAATATCCTCTAGACTCTTATCTTTTAAAGCCAACTTTCCTACCACTCCACTCTGTATATAATATTTCAATTGTTTTTAACAATCACTTATAAATAACATGCATTCTATTCACAGAAATGCAGTACTAAATGCACTATAAATTCACAACACAACACATGCACGCACGTATCTGCGTGTGCGAACGTACTAGATTATAGCCCCCAAGCGCCCGCCTGAAGTCCCTCTTTCTCATGTGATCCTCGGCCTCCCCGATGTACGACTCCAGGAGCTTCAACTGCTCCTCCCGCTCCTTGACTGGATCCACGTAATCATCCATGCTGGCCTCCCTCTATTGTATACTCTTCAATCTTTTAGCTCTCCAATTTTAGGCCACAAAATATTGCGGTATCCAATATGCAGAAGCAGAGTGGTTACATGAACAGTGTGTGAAAACTTAATGGAGCTGATCTAGATCTACTCTGGCATCTACAAGCTTAGGCCACAAAATTGTATCCAGTTGCACAGATAGACAATATGATTCTCCTTCTCATGTAGGTGCGATGTGTGTAAAGCGTGCAAACTTGATGGAGTTGTTCCTATTCTGACAACTAGCTATTATATCCAGGCTAAGCCATAAAATATTCTCCAATCACAGACTCATAAACACTTCAGTTGTCATCTCCAAAGTTTCAGCCACAAATATATACATCCACCGGAATGTTTTGATTCTCTACAAGAACTTCTCTATAGCTACAGTGTTACTTTATTATACTACCAACTGATTATATGCACTACAGGCGACCATCTTCTTTTAGCTAGCTATCACCCAATCTATACACAAATCCCCTTTCACCCTCACCAAGTCATAGCAACAGTGTGCGCTCATGCATATTCATGAGCCCTTTGCCCCCAAGTGAATATTCATGCAGTGCACCAAAATGGGGAGTGTGCCTTGAGTGAATGCAAAGCTATTAATCTATAATCTACCTATTATTGGGGGTGTTAGACTCCTAGTGGTCAAATAATATTGATTAGAGTTTGACAAAGTGTGTGACAGCGAGATTTGGATTAGTCGATTACGGAAATGGGGGTGGGGTCTCATGGGTGGGTGGACAGAAGAACTACAATTTGTAGGGTGAAAATAATAATTTGCATTTATCAAAAATAAACTTTGAAAAACATTAGAAACTTCTAGCCTTCTATTTTGCTGTTCTCCTTTTACCAATTTAGTAATAAACTTACTGTTGTGTACACAGATCTTCAATTGCGCACTACAAAATCTATTCAACTATCACACAGCGGGTGCTAACAAGTTCCAAAACTTTCAACTTTTTTGCCCATACTATCTGAACCCAATAAACTACATGAGGAAGATAAAAGTACATGGCACTGTACCACAAAAGAAGTTCAGTAGTTCACCCATTTTCCATGTCTTCTATCTTTTCTGTCCGCAAAAAGATAGTCGGAGGGTAATGCAGTATCCCTTAGTCAGAACACTTGTATAAGTATAACATGTATACCGCCCATAGTGGTGGGGGAACTAGACAGGTGAGCTTGGCCACCTACATTAGAAAGCTCTGCTAACAAGCCCTGTAGCCTTGGCCAGCTAGGGACTTTGTAATTGCCATTAACGCTTGTACTATCGGGCAGAGGAGTAATGATCTTGCGGTACCGATCCCTCGCAGCTCGTCTGCTTCATATGTAAAGGGGGTAGGTGGCCAAGTTTCCCCCCTGACCAAGTTCTAATACCATTTTGGTATGTCTGAATGTTAAATTTTACGTGTCTCATAATTGTAATAATATTCTTCTGAACTAATTCAACTGGTCTATAATAAATAGAGCTAGATCTACAGCCTAGTATTACAGTAACAGACTACAACAGTTAGTTATAATTTACACTTTCAGTTTTAACCTGAATTCCAACAAAAGGACATGGCCAGTCTGCCTGAATAGAACTTGAACACAATTGAGTTGCTTGCTCACAAATAAATAATTTTGTGTGAATCTCATTCAATTCCTCCTTCCTAGTTTCAGACTCAGTTACTAATACTACACTATTCACTTTAAAACTAAGTACAAGCACAGAGCCTGAGGTCATGGCAGCATGTACTTCACTCCACAATGTAACTCTCTTCATCCTTCTTCCCTCGCACTATCAAAGACTTGAACGCGTTTAAGATGGATCCAGCACTCCGCAGCCTTCCCATCACTCGAAGCAGCATTGAGGGAAGTCTGCATCTAAACTAAACACACAATCCCCTCCCCTGCATGTTGTTTGTGTTTTTTGTACTGTCGCGTTTTTGTTTTTGTTTTGTTTGCGTTCACCGTCAACTGTATGTGCACCGCGGCAGTGCGTTAATCTTCAGTCATATACGGAAGAAGAGGAGGAAGAGTTCCTCGTTTGTCTCCACTCAGTCTTCGTCTCGTCGGCGTCGCGTCTTGCACTTCTGTTAACTAAATAAAGACTAAAGTAACTTTTTTTTAAATTGTATTAAATATTATTATAATTTCAAGCATTTTTAATGTACTGAGAAAGTAAGAAATCTAAAGAATAAGTTAACTGAATGACTGATCATTGATTGAAATGGTAAATGACATTCAACATGCTCAACAAAATTACCAATTATCAAGAATTCAAGTTATCATTCATTGATTCAATAATCATGCACACTCACCGATGAATAACTTTGTTGTGCTTTTTTATATTCTCCTTGCTTGAAAAGGACGTCACCTTCGGCCATATGAATGGCGAAAGATTCTCTCATCAATTCGTCTCCCTCAGACATATTGGAAGAGGCCAAAAGTTTTCATGAAAAGAAAATAATATTGATTTATTAGGTCAGGTCCCTAATCCTTTTCCTTCGTCTTGGATCGCATTCCCCATTCACAATATGCACATAACGTTGTTCTTTCATTCACAATGCAATACAATTGCATATACGGCCGGTACGCTGTGTATTGTTTACGTGTAGTGTACACATGTATTGCATACATTGACAGTCACTGCATATAATGCACTGCGTTTACCCTAGCAACGATACAGATCGAGCGAGAGCATGCGAAAATTAAAGGAAAGTACGCCATCTCTTGTTTAAAACATTACAGGTTGAATAAAAATAACGAAGTATGAAAGAGTGTACAGCGGTTTCTTTTTATTTGACTTCGTACTATACTATAACACAAAAGACAATTGGAGTGGCAAACTGGTAATTTCCACCAATTGGTGGTCACTATACACAGGTTTTATTGTATTATATCTTACAACATTTGTTACAAAACTAATCTTCTCTGCAAATTTCGCGCGAGCACTGCATGACGTAACTGTCCAGAGACTTGAACGCACGTCGTCGTGTGATATCGAAAAGGTAGAAAACAGCAGTCAACGTGCCTAGTCAACTCGTTGTTACGGAGTTTCCGCAAACCTGAGGACGACGAGTAGTGGGGTGGTTAAGGGGTCCATGACTGCATTTTGGGGTACGATTGTTTTACTTGGCATACATACTCCCTGGATCAAAAGAAGAAAATTCGTCAAAAGAGACACTCTGTATCTATGCAAATTAGGCCTAATTTCCATAATTGATACAGGGTGTCTCTTTGGATAAATGTTCTTCTTTTGATCCAAGGAGTTTGTATGCCAAGTAAAACAATTGTACCCCAAACTGCAGTGAACACCCATATTTGTGGCCCCTACTAGAAGAAGTGACGTCATTTAGGCGATAAATTACGTCACTTACGTTCTCTCTCGTCGTCTGGCCAATCTGAGCACTAGTTCGTGCTCGATTTCAGGTTCGTCGGAAAATCCAGTGCACCGTCTTCAGAATTACGTAATCAGAGAAGTATCAACATGTATATGTATGTGTGTGTGTTTTATACGTGTATGTGTATGTGTATGTGTGGTGGATTATGTAACTGGTGTATGCATGTGTGTTTGTATGTGTGCGTGTGTGGCTTTGTGTACGTGTGTGCGCATTTGTGCGTGTGTGTGTGTTTGTGAGTGTATATGTGTTTGTTTGTGTTTGTTGGAATGCGAGTGCCTGCGTGCGTGTGTGTATCTGTGTATGTGTACGGGTATGGGTTTTTGTTTGAGTGTGTGCGTGTGTTTGTGTTTGTTTGAGTGCTCGCGTGGATGAGTGTGCGTGCGTGTGTTTGTGTTTATGTGGATGTGCGTTTGTGGGTGTTTGTGTGCATTTGTGAGTGTGTATTCATGTGTTTGTGTTTGTGTGGGTGTGTGTTGTGTATCTGTATGCGTATGTGTGGGAGTTTTATTAATGTTGTGTTTGTGTGTATACGCGTGTGTAAGGGTTTGTGTTTTTGTGAGCGCATGTGTGGGGTGTTTGTGTGCATTGTTGTTTGTTTGAGTGCGAGTGCGTGCGTGCTTGCGGGAGTGGATGTTTGTGCGTGTGAGTATACGTGTGTGTAAGTGTGTGTGTGTTTTGTGTGATTGAATGCGTGTATGTGTGTGTGTGTCTGTGTTGGAGTTTGAATAATTCAGTCGGGTCGTGTGTTTGCGCATGTGTATGTTTGAAAGTGTAAGTTGTGTGTGAGTGTTTGTCGTGATTGTGTGTAGAAGGGAACGACGTCATTGTGAACGCGCGTTAACTAAAAACGAAAATGGTTCAAAGGCAGCGAACAGGTAGTGAACAGCACGGGTTGACTACATCCAATAGACCGCTTCTGTGATGTATGCAAATAATATTCGTATGACGTATAGACTCCCCGTTGGCAAACTTAACAATAGTAACTAGGTTCGGCAAGATAAGTATGCCGGAGCTTACCGGACCTATTTACTATTGTTAAACAGTGACAACGTGGAGTATTACGTCATACGCATATTATTTGCTTATACAGGGTGGCCCAGAAATAACGGAACGGGGTACTTTCCATTATAAAGAAACATACAGACTAGGTTCACTGGATAGATAATCTTTTAAAAAGAACTTTGATATCATCAACAGTAATGTTTTTGTTTGGGTGCTCGGAATAACGAATTTCTTTTAAAAAGATTATCTATCCAGTGAACATATTATCACAATGGCAAATACCCCGTTCCGTTATTTCTGGGCCACCCTGAAACGGTCGTTCTAGGACGGGAAACTCGTTCTCGTTCACATTAGCGAAAACTCCCTGTTGTCTCACTGGGACGACAGGTTAAAGGGATAGTTGAGTATTAGTAGAGAGGGCGCTACACAAAATAATTTTTTTGTGAGATAATGAAAAACTGAGTGTCAAAATATGAAAGAGATACAATTTTAATGGCAGAATAAACTTTATTTGATCAAAATCGGTTAAAAAACGGCTGAAATATCCATAAACATAACCATTTGTAATAAATGAGGGGCCCCACAAGTATTCGATAATTTGAACCAGCCGTTAAAATTCGTTTTAAAATGCTTCCTCTTTTCAAAAATGTTCAAAAGATGTTTTTAGATAGTTGTTGATTATCTCTTTATCTAATCACTGTTTCAACAAAACATCACATGCACAATATTTTATTTAAAATGGTTTAAACAAATTCTTTTTTTTGAAAGCGCCCTCTTTAGTTTAAACAGCTCTTTTTGAATGATAACATGCTTTTTACTTTTTGGTAGTCGTTTGTATTTTTTTTTAATTCCTCAGAGCATGGTGGAGTTATAATCATTAGTTTGTAATGTAATGGTGCAGGTTTTCGTTACTAAAATTCAGTTGGATAAAACTGTACTCACTCTACCAGAACTCAGCTATCCCTTTAACAGCCCTCGTCTAAGCGATCGAAAACTGCCTATTGTAGGAGCTCCGGAACGGATCGCCGCGTTTGTAATGGGGGTCTCCGGAGCGGATCGCCCTCGCCACGTTTGCAAGGGGGAGGGAGGGGGCGTGGGGGGGGGGGGGGGGGGGGGTTCGGCGCCTCCGGCTGTTCAAATTCACTTCCAGCGGACCCATCGAAACGGCGGAACGGGCGGAACGGCTGATATTTAGGATTGAAAGGGTCTGCGGAACGGCGGAGCGGCCAATATTAAGGATTTTGGGGGTCTCCGGAACGAACAAATTGAACTGAAAAGGAGGGTCTAGAGGGGGAGGGGGGGGGGGGGGGGGGGGGGGGGAGGACATACCTATATAGTATCAGGTATAGGGAGTATACCTCGGCTATGTGCCAACGTGTTATTAGCATCGCCCATGCGCATTATGTAGCTGCATTTTTGTTTTCTACATACAATCAATGTTAATAACCCAAACGGACATTGTTGAAATAATTGCTCATTTCTATTTCATCTTGCACCTGCCACCTGTCACCGTAACCCTGCTCTGCAGCTATAGAGTTTGCAAGGTAGGTCTAAATCTATTATTTAGTTGCAATGATGCATTCCATGTTGGATCGTTTATTTTGAATTCAATGTAGGATACATTGTACTGCTCTAAATAAGGGTTTTTATCATTGCCTTCCTATAATATCTAGCTTTCAAGCAAATTATATAAATACCGGAATTCAATTATTTAATTGCTAAAAAATACTTTGTTTGTGTTGCTCCCGGAGGATGGATATAATTGTAAAGGTAATTGTCGTGAAGGAAAGCGAGGAGGTGGAGTTGGAATATTTATACATAATGATTTTGACTTTGCACATAGAGTAGATTTGGATGTAAATAACGATTTTATTGAAAGTATTTTTGTAGAAATTAATAATACTCATACAAATATAATTATTGGTGCAATATACAGGCCACTTGGGTGTTATGTTCAGTCTTTCAGTGAATCATTATATTTAATTTTACAAACTGTACAATTTACTGAAAAATTAATACTGAAAATAAAGATCTATTTTTGATGGGGGATTATAATATAGATTTGTTAAAAGCTTTTACATGCACCTTTGTGAACGATTTTCTAGATATATTTATGGTGAATTGTATGTATCCTTTAATTCATTTCCCTACTTGCATTACAGATAATACATGCTCTTTACTTGATAATATTTTTACTAATAATTTAGACAATATGTTAACAGGTGTCTTGGCTGCAGATGTAAGTGATCACTTACCTATTTTTTGTATTTGTTATAGATATTGCAATAACCAAAGTAATAATCCAGAATGTACTTTTGAAAAGCGTGATTATAGTGAAACAAACATTATTCATTCATTTCATTTCAGTTTATTTACATTCTTCATAAAAACATCAAAAGATACAATATATAAACTATTACAATAAGTTATACAAAATAAATGTCGATTAGAATTAAATAGCAAATTAAATCAATTGAGAATGTGGGGCCAACTTGGAAGAGCATAAGCCTTATTTGGTGTTGACCCCGGTTAAGAAAGAAGAATATTATAATGCAAGAGGAAGTGTTTTTTAAATTAAACAAATAGACACTTTAAAAACAAATAATATTTTACACATATTCTAGTCAGTGTATCCTACAAATGCAACTATATATCCTATCCATAACAAATCACACATTCAAGTACATACCCACGCAAACACACATACATGCCCTAACCATTTCATATTGACGAGTTCTCTAACAAAGTTATTTTGAGTTTTCGTTTAAAAGTATTAGTTGGACTTTTGCGTATTTCTAAAGTGAGGTCATTCCAAATTATAGGGCCTTTATAAAATATAGAGTGTTTAGAAACCACCGTTCTAACTTTAGGTAAATGATAGTTTGATGCAGATCTTGTATTATAATTATGATAATCCAAATTAAAAGAAAAGTAAGAGCATAATCTATCCGGAATTTTGTTTCTAGAACACAAATAAATAAAAATTGCAATATTATAATTATTCAAACAAAAAATATTGAGTATTTTCAAGTGTACAAAAATTGGTTTTGTGTGGGCAAGTTATGAAGAGTGTGAAATAATTCGGACAGCCTTCTTTTGTAACAAAAACAATCTAGATACATAATAATCATTAGAATTAGCCCAAGTTATGTTACAATAATTCAAGTGTGGAAGAATAATAGCATTATATAACAATTTCACTATACTCTGAGGGAAAAATGTTAACTTGTTTATAACACCAATGCTTTTAGATACTGTGTTGCAGACGACACCAATGTGTTCATGCCATGTCAATCCACTATCTATGGTCACTCCTAAGAATTTCAATGAAGAGACCTTCTCTATATATTGATTACCTACTTTAATATTAAAATCATATTCAATATGTCTTTTAGTGAAGACCATATATTTTGTTTTATTTACATTTAAGACCAATTTATTTACAAGTAACCAAACAAAAAGCTTCTCTAATTCTTGATTACAATTTTCCATTAAAGTATGTGGATCGTCATGTGTCATGAACACACTGGTGTCATCTGCAAACTGAATGAAATTTAAACGTTCAGAAATGTTACATAAATCATTCATATAAACTAAAAACAATTGTGGTCCCAGGATAGAGCCCTGGGGCACTCCACATCTTATTTGTCTCATTTCTGATTTACTATCATTAATCACAACATATTGTTTTCGATCCAACAAATAACTTGTACACCAATCTACTAATACACCTCTAATTCCATATGTTCTTAATTTGTTTACTAAAATAGAATGATCAAGAGTGTCAAACGCCTTACTAAGGTCAAGGAACAAGCCCAACATAATTTTTGTTATTATCAAAACAAAAATTTACTTTATGAATAAACTCAAGTAAGGCTGAAGATGTGGAGTGCCCCGATCTAAATCCATATTGATTCTGAGAAATAATATTACATTCATTCAAAAAACATATAAGTCGGTTATAAAAACATTTTTCTAAAATTTTCGAAAAAACAGGGAGCACTGAAATGGGCCTATAATTGCAGCCATTATTTTCTAAGCCACCTTTATATACTGGAATTACTCTTGCAATTTTCATTTGGTCAGGAAATATGCCACTTTCCAAGGATAAATTAAAAATCTTACACAATGGAATACAAATAATATGAATGACACGTTTAACAACAGTCAACAGAAATATGAATATCATCAAATCCAGGGCTTGTATGATTCTTAAGGTCGCAAACAATATCAATAATTTCTTTACATGTCACAGGTGGAAAAAATGCAGATTTATTATTGTTATCAATGTATTTCATGCAGTCTTCTTCCGTTGATTGCACATTACCCCTTAAGTTGTGACCAATGTTCACAAAATATGCATTAAAAATGTTAGAAATGTCCTCTTTATTCTGTATAGTATGATCTTTAAATAATATTTCTATTATAGGTTTTCTATTGTTCCTCTTATTACCCAGAATGCCTTGTAATTTTTTCCATGTGTGCTTCATATTTCCCTTAGCACTATCAAACTTCTGTTTAAAATATACATTTTTAGATTTCTTAATTTCATTATTCACCAAATTTCGATATCTTTTATATTTAGTAAGTCTATAATCTGTACGGTTGCGTAAATATTGTTTATATAATAGCCATTTCTTTTTGCACATTTTCCGTAATCTCTTAGAAAACCATGGTTTGTTTATTCGCTTTTTTCCACCTGCAACAAATGTAATAGGAAAAGAATCATTATAACATTGTAAAAACTGTTTCAAGAAGCAATCATAACTGTGATTCGGATCATTGTCCAATATCCATGATATATTACTAATTTTATCAATAAAGTTAATCATATTGGCTTCACTCAAATTCCTCTTCATATTAAAAGAGTCATTTCTATCTTTACAATAATTATAACAAATAGAAAATATGGGAAAATGATCACTTATGTCTGCTAATAATACACCAGAAAATATATTTTATAAATCATTTGTAAATATGTTATCAAGCAGTGTACATGTAGACTGAGTGATCCGAGTCGGAATATGAATCAAAGGAAACATAGAATTTACCATAAAAGAATCAAGAAAGTCATTAACACTTGAAGTACAAAATGCATTCAATAAATCAATATTAAATTCTCCCATCAAGTACACCTGCTTGTTTTCTGAATTAATTGTTTGTAATAATAAGGAAAGGGACTCTTGAAATAATTGAATAGATTGACCGGGTGGTCTATATACAGTACCAACAATTATATTTTGATGGAATGATTTAATTTATACAAATATACTTTCAAAAAAGTCTGTATTAACATCTAATTCCTCTCTATGTATAAAGTCTAAATCCTGGCGAATGAAAATTCCCACACCTCCACCTCGTCTTGCCTCACGACTATTTCCAACAAAATCATAACCTTCTATGCATGTTTTACAAAAGGGATCATCAAATTTAAGCCATGTCTCTGAAGTACCTATTGCACAAAACTGAGTATTCAAAGTATCCAAAAGAGATGTTATAGAATCAATATTTTTAACAATACTCCTACAATTCATATGAATACAAGAAAACACTTTATCTCCACAACACCTATTTTTATTTGTATAATTATTAAACTCATCCGGCAAAAAGAATGAAGGAGAATGTCCATTATCAATTTCATTTACATTAGGCGATAAATATTCTGATAAGTGAGATACATCAAAACTATCAATATGTTGTCGGTATTGGGCAAGGTTGGGCATATTAATCCTACTTCACTCAACTACACACACCCAAGCAGAAACAAAGATACGTATTATATTTAAATCTACAAAAGAAAAAGTAGAACAAAAGAGAAAAAAAAAAAAAAAAAAAAAAAAAAAAAAATCGAAAAGAAAATCACACAAATATAAATCTTTAAAAAGCTGTATCCAGAAACCTTATAAAAAGAGTTAATAAATGTTGCTGGGTATTCTCACCATTTCGAAAGATTGATTGAATTTAGAGTTTTGTATTAATGGTAGAGAAATTTATTGGCAAGAAAGCGAAGAAGTGCAGATATAGGCTACCACCTGCTTAAATCCGCAAGAGATCACAGTGATCTGAGATCTGACAGTGATGTGATCAGCTTTCGAGTTTCATTGCCATTTGTAGATTTGATCATGGCGAAAATTCTTCCGTCCATAGACCACGACGCGCTTACTTTCTTATTCTTTGATGTCTGGCTGAGCAGTTCTCCATTCCGCTTTGTCAGGTCCTCAACTATCACCGTGCCGGTGCCTTTCAGCTTTCGTCGATTTTGTATGAATTTTTGTTTGTGCTTGTACGAAGTGAATTTCACGATGATGTGGGTAGGTTTCTTCGTTGATGAGCCATTCTGCTGTGCAGCTCCTGCGTAGGTTGAGTTCTGGGATCGTTGCTCTGTTCGCTTCGCGATTCTGTGCGATCTATCGATGTCTTCTGGCGCCAGATGAATGCCGATATAAAGTTAATAAATACAATACAACACATTACATGGGTAATAAATGAAGACCCCAATCACAGCTATGATTGTTATTTACATACAATTTTAAAATGTTATAATGATTGTTTTCCTGTCAAATTGGTGAAAAATAAAAATAAATGTAAAAATAAACCCTGGTTTACAAATACTTTACGCAAAATGTGCAATACAAAATGGTCGTTGTATTGAAAATATTTAAAGAATCGTTCAGAGTATAGACATGATGTATATAAAAGGTATAGAAATTTAGTTGATAAAGAATTGAAAAAAGCTAAACATACGTATTTGAAAAGAAAATTTGATAGTGCCATGGGTGACATGAAACGTATTACAGGATCTATTGGGTACTCAAAAGAAAGGTAACAAAAATATTAAAGAAATACTGTATGAGGGAAACATTGTTCAAGATAAAAATGTGATTGCTCAAATTTGTAATGATTACTTTGTAAGTATTGGTTGCAAATTACACGATGATGTTCCGAGTTCAAATGTCCATTATATGACCTTTTTAAAAGATAATGAGAAAAACGGCATTTTTCACACCGGTGACACCCAAAGAAGTAATCGAAATTTTTTGTGATTTAAAAAGTAAATCTAGCTATGGTTTTGATAATGTAGACATCTCTATTGTAAAGCGCGTTATTCATATTATTTGTGAGCCACTTTGTAAAATATTTAACTTATCTTATAAGCGCTATGAAACATGTTTGTATTTAGCGCTATATAAGAAATAGTATTGTATTGTATTGTATATCTTTTGAAAAGGGTACATTTCCAGACAAAAAGAAAGTGGCCAAAGTGATACCAGTTTTTAAGGGTGGAATGGACAACGATGTTAGTAATTATAGACCCATATCAGTACTTCCTGTGTTTTCAAAGATTTTAGAAAAAGCATTTTATAATAGACTTTTATGTTTTTTGAATGAGTGCAATATTATATTTCATTTCAATTTCATTTCAATTTATTCAGCATTTCCATAAAAACATACATATAAAATACAAACAATAAATAGGAATACTATACACAAACAAAAAACAATGAAAATGCAAAGAGATGCAGCAGAAAGGCAGAGCCTTATATAAAAGCTGCATCCTTCATAAAACTATCACCTCAGTAAAAACATTTAAAAAAAAGATTACACGATAATTGCCCTGTCATACTCAAATTCACAAAACACACACACACACACACACACACACACACACATATGCCTGTAAACAGTATGATTATTGCACAGTTGAATTTCCAAGTAAAAGTTGTTTATACTTTTTCTTAAAAACATTCAAAGATAAACTAGACTTTATATCATTTGGTATTTCATTCCATATTTTTGGACCATTAAAAAATATAGATTTTTGAAAAGCTGAAGTCCTTATAAGAGGTAGACGATAATTATTAGCACTGCGAGTTTCATAATTATGCACAGTTGAATTTACATCAAAATACATCAAAAGAGACCGGGGAAGTACATTTTTATGACACATATATACATAAATATTGCACACTGGAATTCATATAATTTATAAATATTTAAAATATTGAGGCAAGAGAATAAAGGTGCAGTGTGAGCCAAGTACGAACTGTGGGAAACAATTCGAATAGCTCGTTTCTGTAATTTAAATAATCTATTCATATTTTGGTTACTAGAATTCGCCCATATCATGATGCAATAATTCAAATAAGGTGATACCAGTGTATTGTACAACATTAATAAAACTTCTTTAGGTAAAAATCTTAAATAATTCATAATTCCAATATTTTTTGACAGTGTATTGCAGGGGTGTCGATCCTGGGGGGGCGGGGGGGGGGGGGGGGGGGCGGTCGCCCCCCCAATGAAAATATTGGGGGGGCGAACATATCATTTCGCCCCCCCCAATAATTCCGAAAATGAGGAAGAAAAAAAATCGAGTGATATAATGCCAAAGAGGGGAAAGACACATTTATCAATAATTAATCTTCAAAATAGCCGTTTTTTAGTTTGAAAAGGACTGTAAATCTCTTTTTTGCCGCGCGCTTCGCGCGCATACAGTTTCTCATATTGCAAGTTTCATTTGGGTTGCGGGAACTCACCTTTTGAAATGTGTTGGGCAGCGTAATTTCTCAAACTAAGTTTATTAAACCCTCATCTATAGATAGCACACCGTCACAGAAAATAAAATAATCTCGGTACATATGCGCTGAACGCAAATCAAATTGGAATATCATGTCCCCCCACATTTGAAAAAGGAGCAGATTGTCCCCCTCCCTTTGTCATTATGTATGTTTGGTTCCATACCTATATACTTCATATTACGTGAAATTTCTGTCTCAGGTGTGCACCAAATCGCACAATTTCACGCCCAAAAATACAAAAGCTCCCTACTGTGGGAGGGGGACACCCCCTCCCACACCCTCCCCCGCTCGGTCGCTTCGCTTCCTCGCAATGTCTCCCCTACACTTTTGAGAAATTGTTGACGCCCTTGCTTAGTTTCATGGGAGCTCAATGCCCTAGACTATATCGATGGCTCTATAGTATACATGATCACGTGGATCCATCTCATGCAAGGCTCAGTCTTTTCCTCGCTATGCCCTTTAAAAATACGTTATGATTAGGTTCACTATTTTATACAATTTTAACACCCATGCTAGGAGTAAATGTCTGAAATCTAAAAGCTTCCGGGGGCTCCGCCCCCTGGACCCCCATTATTGTCCCCCAAATGTGGGTGCCCCCCCCCCAAAGTCAGGTCTTCGAGCCATCAAGACACTTTCAATGAGCGCATAATAAAACTTCCGGGCATGCCAATGTGGGGCTTTTAGCTCTGTCAGTGGTCACTCTGGAAAAATTTTCAAATTTCGCCCCCCCAATCTCAAAAACGGATCGACACCCCTGGTGTATTGCAGATAACACCTGTGTGCTCATTCCATGTAAGTTTATCATCTATCATTATTCCCAAAAACTTTAGGCTATTTACTCGTTTTATTTCAGTGTCTTTAATTTTAACAACAATATTATTTTTGTCTACCTGCATATTTGTAAAAACCATAAAGTTTGTCTTATCCAAATTCAAGACTAATTTATTATTTGATAACCAATCTATAAGTTTATCAATTTCATCATAAAAGTAATTTTGTAAATATTGCACGTCCTTATGTGACATAAAAACACTGGTATCATCTGCAAAAAGAATAAAATTTAAAACATCTGAAATATTGCACATATCATTAATATAAACAATAAATAATAAGGGACCAAGTATTGAGCCCTGAGGCACTCCACATCTAACAGTCATAAACTCAGATTTAATATTGTCTAATTCCACGTACTGTTGTCGATCATGTAAATAATTATAAAACCATTTCCATGTGACTCCTCTTATTCCATAACTGTATAATTTAGAGAGTAATATTTTATGATCCAAGGAATCAAACGCTTTACTCAGATCTAAAAAGAGTCCAATCATAGTTTCTTTATTTTCTAATGCTGTCAAAACTTTGTTCATAAATTCAATTAAAGCTGAGGATGTGGAGTGCCCTGGTCTAAATCAATATTGATTATTTGTGATAATATTACAATTTTCTAAAAATTCATATAATCTCACATGTATAACTTTTTCAAATATTTTTGAGAAAGCAGGCAACACAGATATGGGTCGATAATTTGACATATTTTCTTTAACACCTTTTTTATACACAGGAATAACTTTAGCAATCTTAATTTTATCCGGAACTATGCCTGTCTCTATGGATAAATTTATTATTGCACATAATGGAACACAAATAATATGAATAACTTTTTTTATAAGGGCAATATCAACCCCATCAAAACCTGGACTTTTTCCATTTTTAAAATTGCATGTTATATTAATAATTTCTTTTAAAGTACAAGGTTTAAAAAAAGCAGTACTATCATTTCTTTCAATATATTGCATAAAATTTCCATTATTATTGCACGAAGAGGCTAATTTAGGACCCACTTCAATAAAATACTTATTAAACGTATTTGTGATTGCATCTTTCCCTATGATAGTTTCATTATTGCACGTCATTGAATTTGGCAACACTTTAGATTTAGATCCTGATCCCAATATATTATTAATAAGTTTCCACATTGATTTTATATTTCCCATAGCCGATTCAAATTTCATTATAAAATACTTATTTCTTTTTCGTTTAATTTGTTCATTAACCTTGTTTCTACATTTTTTATATTTATCCCATCTATAATCTGTTTTATATCAGATAATCAGTATGGCTTTAGGCCAGGACATTCCACTTCTTCAGCTTTATCTGAGTTTATTTATAAAGTTAGTAATTGTTTTGATAAAAAAGAAGTTATGTTGGGATTATTTCTTGATCTCAGCAAGGCATTTGACACTTTGGATCACACATTTCTATTAAATAAACTTAAACATTATGGAATTAGGGGTGTTTTGCTGGATTGGTGTCAAAGTTATTTATCTGAGCGCAAACAATATGTTTTGGTTGGAAAATGTGAATCTCAAATGAAGACTTTTAGTTGTGGAGTGCCCCAAGGTTCAATTTTAGGCTCTTTGCTATTTCTAATTTATATGAACGATATATACAATGTCTCTGATGATCTTCATTTTATTCAATTTGCAGATGACACCAGTGTGTTCATGTCCGGTAAAGATCCTTGTACACTATATAATAAATTTAATTTTGAATTAGTAAATCTTTCTCAGTGGTTATTTGCTAATAAATTAGTTTTAAACGTTAAGAAGACAAAGTATATGATATTCACAAAGAGACATATAAATATAGATCGTGAAGTCAAATTGGGAAATGAAAGTATTAAATGTGTTTCATCTCTCAAATTTGTAGGGGTTATCATAGACAATAAATTATCGTGGCATGAACACATTGGTGTCGTCTGTAATCGGGTTTCTAAAGGTGTTGGAATATTATATAGATTACGCCAATTACCTCATATATTACAAACTCTGTACAGTGCAATAATACTTCCATATTTAAATTATTGCAATATAGCGTGGTGCAATGCTTCTGATACTTATGTAAATAGATTATTTTTATTGCAAAAGAAAGCCGTCCGGATAATGTCCAACTCTGCTTATCTTGCCCACACAAAGCCTCTCTTCGCCAAAATGAAGATTTTAAATGTATTTGATTTGAATAATTATAATATTGCAATATTCATGTATTTATGTTCTAAAGACAAATTGCCTCATTTAATCTCTTCTTATTTCTATTTAAATCAAGATGTTCATGAATATAATACAAGGTCATCAACAAATTATCATCTTCCTCTGGTGAAATCCAACGTTTCAAAAGATTACCTTTTCTATAAGGGACCAATTATTTGGAATCACATTGAAAATGAAATTAGAAACAGCCCCTCTGTGAACTCCTTTAAACGTAAATATAAATTAGTGCTTTTGGCAAATGCCGCTAACGGGTGAATATTAGTACGGTAACCTGGCATATTATGTGTGTGTGCGTGTGTGTGTGTGTGTGTGTGTGTGTGTGTGTGTGCGCACTTGTAAGGACCGGCAAACGGGGATACACACGGGTTTACACACCGGCAAACGGGGATATGTCGGAAACCGGGGATATCCCCGTTTTCCGAACAGCCTCTATAGTGCTTTAGGGATCGTCTTAAGGGCTGTACTGTATGTTATTATGATTTTTGAAGGATATCCCTTAATTGCCCATTTTACATCTATGTAACCGATGGTGTGTATGAATGGACTGTTTGTGTATGTGAGTGTGTGTGAATGTGTGTGTGTGTATGCCCATTGGGCATATGTCCATGTTTACACACCGGCAAACCGGGGATAAGCCAAAAAAGCCGAAAAAAGCGGGGATATCCCCGTTTGAAGGTGTTATAAATTTTATCCCCGTTTGAAGACTCCTACAAGTATGTGTGTGTGTGTGTGTGTGTGTGTGTGTGTGTGAGTGTGTGTGCGTGTGCGTGTGTGTGTGTGTGTGTGTGTGTGTGTGTGTGTGTGTGTGTGTGTGTGTGTGTGTGTGTGTGTGTGTGTGTGTGTGTGTGTGTGTGTGTGTGTGTGCGTCTGTCCATGTGTGTTTCTCTTTATTTTATGTGTTTACGCGAAACAATATTCATTTTTTAATATACATTGTAACTGATTAATTTGCATGTTTCTGTCAGGGGACAACCTCGATAAGCTTATTTTTTGCTTTTGTTGTCCCCACCACATAATTTACTATTATTTAGTTTGATGTATACACAAACTTTTATATTTTTACCTGTATTTTACTGTGAATGTACACATGAATTGTATTTTAAATTGTGGAAATAAAATGAACTGAACTGAACTGAACAACGTCATGCATGTTGTTGCATAATTTCAATTAAAATCTAACTTGCATGTACAGTCGAACCTGTCTTTATAGTGGACAAGGTCTGTATCACACCCAACCTGCCCAAAGAGGCGACCACAAGTGTTCCCCTGCAGAGAAAATCAGTGTTGCGGAACCTGTCTATAGATGCCACCTGTCTTCAGTGGCCACTGTTCTTGTGTCCCCGTATATGTATTCACTAAACACAGGTTAGACTATATATAAAATAAGTTCAGAGGTCAGTTTATATCTATATAGGTACAGTAATATTCCAATGGACTTGGGGGTAAGGAATCCACTTTCGGTTCTCACATTTGCAGTGCTAAAAGTTATACTTCAAAGGCTTTATGGTAGTGCCACAAGCATTTTAGCTAAAACACGGACATGTTTTTCAAAACAAGCTGAATTGTTCAGAATAGGTCAAGAAATATGTTAAGAATTCCAAAATTCCCTTTGTGCGTTTCGCAGAACCCAAGATGGCGTCCAAAATGGCCGACATTTTTCACTATCTTCCATATTTTCCATTTTAAACATGTTGGAAAGCGGACTAAAGAGTACAAATATTTTGTTTTCAGATACAAGCAAACTTTTGAAATTATCCAAAGGCTTCAAGTTCAAGAAATACCCTAATCCAAGATGGCGGCCAATAAAAGTTACAACATGGCCGCCGTTTCAAAGAATGACCATTACTTCGCCTCTAAACATGTTAGAAAGTTGGAATAAGTGTCTCAACATAATGTACATGCTACAAGTAGGCTACAAGGAAATCATTCGTTCACAAGAACACCGTCTGCCGGTAACAGAAGTTTCAACTATGGCGAAATTTGAGGCCTATTTACTCATACCAAGACATCATTTTAAGTACAGTGGTTAAAACGGTGAAAGTTGAATACCATACTTGATAATACCCATGACCGTCATGATACAAAACGAACTTACACTTTAAACATTGAAAATGAGCCAAGAAAATTGTTAGACAGATGCTCTACCAACTGAGCTATAGAAATCACATGCGATGGTTGTTTGTCCCTGATACCCCTTTCAATGCTCGTTTGCGTATACTAGCTCAGTTGGTACAATACTGCTGAAGCAATCTGGAGGTCTCGGATTCGAATTCCGGGAAAGCCAAATTTATTTGCTAATTTTCATTTGTATTTCATATTTCTGGTTAGTCTCCCCATGTTTAAAATAGTTGATTTGTTATAGACATAGTTGTTGAATGATGTGCATTAGTCCAGCGGCATAGCTGAACAATTGTTCACTTTTGTCTAAAAGCATGAAATTTGGCACACATGTAGATAAATATATTCTAAGCAAATTTGGATATTGAGCCCTCTAGGATTTTGCCCAGGAAGGCATGATGGCGGGCCGCCATTGACTAAAGAAGTGATAGAGGGTTATGTTAATATCCTATGCATCATTATTCGTCCTATTCTTCCTAAACAAATCTATTCAAGTGCTAAAAACATTACACCATAATACAAGAATATAATTTATTCCAAATCAATCAATATGGCGGCGATTTCTTTCAAAATGGCCGCCGTTAAGTATTGGAATAATACAATTTTGTTGAATATTTGCCTTATTCTTGTTCTGATTTTGTCAATACTAGTCTAAAAGACTCTATTTAATGTTCAAAACATTGGGTGAGCAGCCTAGTATGAAACAACATGTCAATATGTAAAAAACAATACACATGGCGGCCATTTTTAATACAAAATGGCGCCGTTTATGAATAACAGTACATATGGTTTGTGTAGATACATGCGTAATTATTACATGTATTACGTATTTGGCTTTCTAAGAATGATTAAAATGGGGTTGGATAGAATGTGTCAATCTGTACACATCAATAGATATAAACGCCACTTTTATTTTCACAAAATGGCCGCCATTCATTATTATTATTATCAATGATCTTGTCAATTTCCGTCAGCATCTTAAGGCGCCGTCAAACCAAACCCGACACGACACATGACACGACATTACGACACAATTATGGGAAATCTTACTCTCTTGAAATATAAACAAGTACGTACAATACATAATAATAACAATAATTTGTTCACATTAATTATATATACTATGAATCATTGATTGAGCAAATACTCTAAAATTATATGATTGTGTTCCATTGTGTCTGTTTGAAAGAATACTTTATATAATATAATCATACAGTTTGCTTATAAAATCCTCCATTTATTTCAAGTGTCTAACGATCAACCAACGACACAACATTGTATTGTAACGTGAAAATAAACATCATACTGAGAATGCATTCATCCAGATACCTTTTCCCGTTTGTAACCAAACCAATGCAGAAAGCATTCATATTCTTATTTTCTAAAGACAGTCGCATAATGTGATAAATGGAATATTGCTATAAAGGGGTTTACACAGTATCTGTTCACCATGACTACTAGGTCTTATTTCAACAGTTAAAGGTTTTAAAATCTTACATTAGCCTTTCAGCTTGCAACCTAAACAAAATACCATACAACTAATGTTTTGGAACATCCTGCTTGAATGTTCGATGACATTGAAAACTAAAATAGGAGAGCTATCCTACTGGAATTCAAAGGAAATATTAGTATCAAAATACAGTCAAACCTGTCTATAGCGACCGCTCAAGGGACCGGCGAAAAGTTGTCGGTGTAGAAAGGTGGTCTCATTAGACAGGTGGGCGGCCATTTTGAACTTACAATTGTAACTTACAATCGATTGTAATCTCTTTCTGCAACGGGGCCTAGGACTGATTGATTAAATTGGTCAAGTGCCAACAAGACTATTTTGCCAAACCACGTCGACGTAATAAATTATTAATACTCAGTAAATAGTACGTACTCCGCGCAAAAGGTTGATAAACTAACCGGCTGTTCAAACATCAGATAGAAGGACGCGATTTTATGATACTTAAAATTATTTTAATAAATGTTCACTCTTTTGTACACATATAATTATCATTTATAATTATGTCTACGTGTGAAAAATATACGAAAATCTGTCGAATTCCTAATACTCGATGTAATAATGAACCTGGAATATTCCATCCCATATATTAGACACTAAAATACTTGAATAGAAATGTGATAGCTAGGTGACCAGCCAAAGTCAATCTATAAGCTGTCTGAAGTTTATTGTCATTATAAAAGTTTGTTTTATGCATTGACCTGCTCAGGATTGGATCCTTGAGTGACCATAGGCGACCGAGTTGATGGCTTGGTCGCTCAAGCGCTAATTTTGTGGTCGTTATACACAGATTTATATGTACGTCGGGACTCAAATAGGGTGGTCGCTGGTCGCGTTAGGCAGGTGGTCGCATTACGCAGGTCGCTTAACACATGATTTTTCAGGGGAGGACCAGAGAGCGGTCGTTATGAGCAGGTGGTCGATATAGACAGGTGGTCGCATTAACAGGTTTGACTTTAATATAAAATATTGCAATTCAGGGGCTCTGTTATTCAAGTCCAAAAGTGATCCATTAAGTTTCTCCAAAACTTATATCTAAGACTTTAATCATATGAATTCTTCTGAATTATATGTGATTGAATTACAAATTTACAATTCTTACACACAAATGTTTGTCATTTAAAATACATTTACAATATATATAATATGAATATAACAGAATGGTATGACATTTATCAGAACATGCATTATTTAAAGGGATCTATTAACTTTGTTGAAAAGTGTAAAAAGTGATGTATGGTTAATAAGATGTGTATGTATATGGCCGAGTAATGAGCAAAATTGCAAAGTGATATTCACTAACTCATTTCACTCACTTTGTACATGGTTTTAACGGTCCGGTGGATAATTGAACATCTGAACACTTCAATCGTAAATATCTTTTTAATGAAATGGACATTTGAAAAACGAAAACCCATCCCATGCTTTTTATTGTTAATACGAATAAAACAAGGTATGAGGGAACCGCTAGAATTCCAATTGGAATTTGAGGATTTGGACAATGTTATAAAAAGTCCCTTTAAAGTAAAACCAGAAAAAAAAACTTGGATCTTCCACATTTCACTGAATGATATTCTAAAAAGATTTATAACAATATGTTGGCAATTTCACATTGGGTATATACCACTGTGGGACATTCCCATCCGAGTCCCCCTGAGAAACACACATCTTGGTACTTTCTTTCTGCTAGAAATGTTAAAACATGTGCACTCAAGGGCTTTCTTCCAGAAATGTTAAAAGTAATTTAAGAATTCCCACATGAACACATATCCTATATGTAATGTCCACGTTTGGAGTTCCTATTAACAAGAAATAAAGTAAGACTGATAATGCATTATTATCCGCCTTGATGATATAGTGGTTAACATTAAATGATATCATGCATTATCAGCTTTACTTTATTTCTTGTTAATCATCCTACATTATAGTTTACATACGTTTTATGTTGCAAGACATAAAAACTATGTTAATTTTACAAGGACAACTCGAGCTGCTTTAAATCTTGGTACATTGCTTACTTCTGACAGTCACCATACAATCCAGATCCTTCAACACAGCTGAAAATAAAGATAAATAAAAAACACAGATAATTTAATATCATTTTTATGTTAATGTTGCAAACATAAGTGGCGTAGCTATGGCGGAAAATTGCCCCCCCTTCACTGAGGGGGGGGGGGGGGGGGCAGTACGGTAAAAGTAAAAAAAAAAAAAATAATGTGTAGTGTGCAACCGAGTCCTGGCCTAACTAGGCCTGTTCTAGTCACAACGCAGACGCCTGTCACTGTCTAGATTGATACATCTATCAAATGAAGTATTATTTTATTTTTAAACCATGACTCGAGATGGTCTTAAATGATTGTAAGACCACGCTACCGTCAAGCCCTAAGCTACAGAGTACAGATACAGAGTCATAAACTCATACACTTCGACCTTTGTGACTCGACCAGGACTAGACTCTAGCTAGCCTAGGTCCAGGTTAGCCTAGCTAGGCTAGACTAGTTAGACCTAGGCCTATACCTTCAGTTCACCTAGGCCTATGTCATTGTGATCTGTGCATCACTCAAGCATGCCAAAGCCAAAGCCCAAGCCAAGGCCAAACTTAAAATATGAGTTATTACTTAGGCCAAATCATTCATAACTTACACTCTAAAAACACCCGGGTCAGACTGACCCGGAAAAGAGTCCGTTGGGGCCACACTCCATTCCTGGTCAAAAATGACTCGGAATGGGGTCAGATGTGACCCCATTCCGGGTCTTCATGACCCTATTCCGGGTCATTTTTTGACCCTGAACGGAGTGTGGCCCCAACGGACTCTTTTCCGGGTCAATTCTGACCCGGGTGGACATACAAATATCACTTATAACATTAATATCACTATCACTCGGTCTCTCAGAATCAGGACTCAGGACTCTCAGAATTCTCAGTGAGACTCATTGAGTTACTCACCCTTTTTAGTGCCAGTGAACAACAAAGTCAAAGAATGATTTGTCACAAGATACAAATATACGTAGAACATTGTAAATAATCACAGTTATGTTCAAAAGAAGTGAAATGAAAAGTTACAGAGTCAAAGAGCGAAGTACAGTGCTCTGTTGACTGTGCACTGTTTTTACAACATATTTGACCACGCATGGTCCTATGATAATCCCGTGTAAATGATTGTGGCAAATAACATAACTTCTTATCAATTTGGACGCCCAAATGAGTAATAAATTTATATTTACTAGGACGGTCTAGTATACACATGATATATTTCAATATTTACCTTCCATAGCAGCAAAATGGCCAACACATTTCCAATCGTCATGTGGATTTGACAGTCATGCAACTCCTCAATTACCACGTAAAGTCCATAGACAATTTATCGCTGGTACTATGCATATGGTGGGAATTAATTTCCTTGACATATTTTTGGCCGAAAGACAGACTTGCAAGAATACTCGATTCTGATTGGCCAAAAATCCAAAGTGTCGTGTGTCGTGTTGGAAAAAAATCGCTCTTGGAGCGATTCGATGGTACGACAAAAAAATCCCATCACGACACGGGCACGACACACGACATGAAGACGTGTTCGGTGTGATAGGTCAATAGAGTTTGTACATTATCGATTTTTTTTGTGTCGTGATCGAGGCATGTCGTTTTGTCGTGTCGTGGTGTCGTGTCGGGTTTGGTTTGATGGCGCCTCTAGGCTACAATATCTACATTAGTAACAACAAGATCAGTTGTTTGAAATCAATTGGGAATATAACGGTACTATTAGTGAGAGAGTATATGCTTCATTAATCACCACATACAACATGATGAAAGAAGGTCCTAGCATCCACAACAATGGTCCTTCAACGCAGGCCGTACTCTCTGTTTCTCAGCTGCTCATGTTCAACAGTGTGAAGCATCGACGGAAATGAAGGGATGAAGAGGACAGAACTAGTGCTTCTTCTGTCAGACATGGCATCACACAGGAAACTCCACTGCAAATGTATATCGGGCAGTTGTTGCATGCTGAAACGCGCAAGAGAGGACTGGTGGATAAACTCTTCATCCTTGGAATCAGCATTTCATATGACAAGATTCTACGTCTTTCTGCACAGATGGGAAATAGTTTCTGCTAAACTGTATGATGGAGCAAGTATTCTGCCCGCCTACTCTGCGTGGAAAGGTGTTCACTACTGCCGCTGTGAGATCACAACCCAAGTGCCACCACAGCAAAGGATTCATTCCATGGAACAGGAATCTCACTTCTGCAACATCCCACATGCCTGACGATGGGGTAGATCGAAATATTGTCACAATGAAAGCTCAAGCCGGTTCCAAAACAGTTGACAAGCTGCCCCTTTTCTATACTGAAGTCCCACCTGTTGACGGTAGCATCAAAGGTTCTACGATTCCACCAATCTCTCTTGCCTCTATCATAAACATCAACTCTGACAAGTCAAAACGGCAGGAGTACCAGTGGTTGGAGCACACCAGGAACATTGTTGAAGAGTTACCATAATCTGCCAACGTTGCTGAAGAAGTTTCATGGGCAGCATTTCATGCCAAACAATAGGAACCAGGTTGGCATGCTACAATCACACCTACTGCATTGCTGCCCCTCTTCCAAGAAAGTGCGCATACTATTGCTATGATAAGGCATTCCTTGAATGTAGTTAGCAAGGCTGTGGTGCATCTCAACCCAGGCCAGACTCCAGTAGTGACCTTCGACCAACCCTTGTTTGCTCTAGCAAAGCAGATACAATGGAAGTGACCAGACCAATACGGAGAGGACCAACTGGTTGTCATGTTTGCCATTGGGGACCTACATGTAGAAATGGCAGCACTCAAAACCCTTGGTAACTGGCTTAATGGATGTGGTTGGGTCCAAACTCTCGTCCAGGCCGAGATAGTTATTGCAGGAACTGCGGACTCCTTCCTTCGTGCATCACATGTCACGCGCACATGGAGAGCGCACCAAATCACAGCTGCCACATTGTATATACTGCAAAAACGCGCCTTTGCTTAATTCTGCCGCACGAATGCTGACAGTGGCCGCCCACATGTGGACTTTGAATCCTGGTGCAACGTGAGAGAAAAGGAATATCCATACTTCCAGTTTTGGGCAACAGTTCTGTTACTGACCATTCTTGTGTATGTCCGATCAATCCGTGAAGCAGACTTCAAGATGTATCTGGATGCCCTGACAGAAATGGCTCCCTGGTCTTTGCACTATATAGACCACACACACTATGCTCGGTGGATACCGGTTCATCTCCGTGATATGATGGAACTTCCAAGCAAACATCCAGATGTGTCCAGAGGGTGTTCTCTGCCATCCAAATCGACCAAGCCCATGAACAGAACAATGCTATCATCAAAGGCGATGGAGGAGCTGTATGCCTGACAGATGATCCCAATGCTCTGTGACGTTGGATGGTTTCAGGTCCAGAGGTTGCAAGAGCAGTTGTTGAATTTGACGAAACAAGCATGCATCAGCACTCCCACCATGAGGAGACAACAAGCGTGCATAAATCATTCACAAAAGATGTTCAGGCTCTACTTGCTGCCTTTGAAGATCTAGGAAACCCCTTTGAGGCGGATAGCCAGGACCTTCTAGTCCTTGACACCAAGGAAATAGCCAATCCTGCTGTTGTGGAGACAATGCGTACTGCTAAACAAATCGGCAAGCAGCAGTTTGACACCTATGTCAATTACTTTTTCCTGGTAAAAAGTAAAAGGATTGATGACGCTATACATCGCAACAAACTATACCTGTTCAATATACTGTTCCACGCCGGCCAGCAAAGGGAAAGCTACAGGTAACTTCACTAAAAAAAAAGAAGGAGGCGGAGCTTTTCTCTCGACTCTACATCAGTTGTCAAATCCGTGATGGAAATCTGGAAGAATACTTCAGACATGAGAATCAAGCTAGCCCACCTGCAATGTCTGATTCAGGAAAACTTTACACAGGAACAAAAAGTGATTTGCTGTTGTGCCTAAATAATTGTGCTAAAGCACAACCAGAGCCTCCTCCTGCCACGGCTGTTATCCTTGATGGGGCTAAAATCACTCATATGTTGAAGCCTGGTACATCCAAGATGTTTTAGGAATATGCACTCCAGATCTTCATCCCATACATTGTACGGCAGTTTCAACATGCTCGTCGCCTTGATCTTGTGTGGGACAGCTACAGAGCTGATTCACTGAAATCTTCGACCCGGGAAAAACGTGGAAAAGGTGTGCGATGGCGAGTTGTTGGGTCGGCAACAATCCCAGGAAACTGGCAGAGCTTTTTGCGTGTGGACGACAACAAACTTGAACTATTCCGATTCCTCTCCAACCTGCTTGTGCAGACGTCCATTCACGAAGAGAGCAAAGAACTTTTCTTCACTAATGGAGAGGAAGTGCTGAGTGTCCCACAACAGAATGACATCAACATGCTTGCCCCTTGTAGTCACGAAGAGGCCGACACTCGTATGATGGTACATGTGGCTCATGCTGCCCAACATTGTCATCACAAGTTACTTATCCGGACTGTGGATATTGATGTTGTTGTGTTGGCTGTGATGGTAGCTCAGAGATTGCTAGATGAGGATGAACTTTGGATTGCCTTTGGAACAGGAAAGGCCGTCCGCCATCTGCCAGCCCATGAAATGTCTGCATCGCTGGGACCGGAGAAGGCACACGCTTTGCCTATATCTTCCATGCCAGATGTGATACTGTATCAGCTTTTGTTTGGCATGGAAAGAAGTCAGCATGGGCAACCTGGAATGCTCTGCCAGAGCTCACCGATGCCCTTATTACCCTGGCAGATGGCCCTGCAAGTATCCCCGCATCATCTTTCTCTGCAGTTGAGAGGTTTGTTATCTTGCTCTACGACAGGACATGTACTGCCACAGATGTCAACAGAGCGTAAAGAAAGCTTTTCCCCATGAAGAACTCTGTTCACCGCATCCCACCCACACAAGTAGCATTAGAGCAGTATGTGCGACGTGCTATCTTCCAAGGTCGCCACATTTGGGGGACAAGCCATGAATCCACGACCTGACTTGCCTTCACCATCAGACTTGGACTGGATTAGGACGGACAGTGGATCCTTCGAACCCCTCTGGACCAAGCTACCCGAGGCAGCAAAATCCTGCCAGGAACTGGTATCTTGAGGATGCAAGAAAGGGTGTAAGAAACGCTGCAAGTGCAAGTAAGTGAATCTGCCTTGCACTGGACTGTGCTTCTGTGAAGGTGACTGTTGATTTAATCATGTGGCAACACGAGGCAACCAAATAGTAAGCGATGAATTAGTTAAGTCGTAGGACAAATAAGGATCACTGTCATGCTTGTGCAGTTATACCCATATGATGATAATAATGAATGGCGGCCATTTGGTAAAAATGGTGGTTATTATATTTATTGATGTGTACAGATTGACACATTCTATCCCAACCCCATTCCAATCATTCTTATGTCGTTTTCATAGTGCACTACTTTTGATCGGATGCGTCCGGACGCATCCGATGAAACGTGCACCATGAACGCGACAGAGGGGGAAATAGCCGATAGAATAGCCGATGAAAGGAGAGAAATAGGCGATTTAATTATCCTACTCAACAGCAGGAGAAATTCTCTTTCCATCGGTGTCACTCCGATGAAACGGGCAGCATGAAATGGTGCGGGGGGGAAAATGGGAGAAAATACCGATGAAAATGGTCAAAGGTCGTTATCTTGTTCCCGCTAAAGCAGTGTACGCCTGCTTTTTGCGGAGCACGGCATGCGATATGCTGCGTCAGCCAGGCGCGCAGGAAGCAGTTTTGGATTGGGGGGGGGGGGGGGGGGGGGGGGGGGGGTAAAGTCCTTGTTTGTGTAGAGGCTCATGCCCAACCACATGCAGGGTTGGCAATTTTGAGCCAATAAGACATTGCAAGGGAGCGAAGCACCCAAGCCCGAGGGAGCGAAATGACTGAGCGGGGGGAGGGTGTGGGAGGGGGGTGTCCCCTTCCCACGGTAGGGAGCTTTTGCATTTTTGGACTTGATATTGTGCAATCTGGTGCATACCTAGATAGGAAATTCGGGCTTAAGATTCACTGTATCTGGGAAAGCGTGTTATGATTTGATCGACCAGAAATGTTAAATATAGTTTTCACGAAGAAAACAAATAATTGACACACTAATAAATATGCACCCCAACGCACACAAAATATTGTATTTAGTGTCATACACAGTTCCAACATATACCATATGCCACATTATGTATGATCCAATAACATAGCCTACAGCCAAGCAGAGGGGGAGGGTTTGGGACACACTAATAAATATGCACCCCAACACACACACAAATATTGTATTTAGTGTCATACACAGTTCCAACATAAACCATATGCCACATTATGTAAGATGCAACAACATAGCCTACAGCCAATGAATCCCGAGGGAGCGAAGCGATCGAGGGCTGGGGCAGAGCCAGAGGGGGAGGGTTTTGGAGGGGGTATCCCCTCCCAAGGGGAAGATTTGGAATTTATATACTTGAAATGGTGCAATTTTGTGCACGTCACACAAGCAGCCAGAGCAATGCCAGCCTACACGGGAACTACGTGGCCCGGTACAGAAAAAGTACTCACCCCAGACCATACGCAAGTTACGCAACAAACTGAGCAATTTCCCCACCTACAATAGAGTGTACCGGTCCGCATAGGCGCCGGAAATGGGTGGGGGGGGGGGGGGGGCGGCCGCCCACCCCCCCCCCCCCCCCCAATCTAAAAAGTGTGGGGGGGGGGCAAAACGCGTTTTTGCCCCCCCCCTCAAAAAAAAAGCCCCCCCCCCCCAAAAAAAAAAAGGGAAAAAAAGGAGAAGAGTGGGAAAGAAAATTATCTCAGTTTGTTGCGTAACTTGCGTATGGTATTGGTCTTGGCCATGGGGTGAGTACTTTTTCTGTACCGGGCCACGTATAGTTCCCGTGTAGGCTGGCATTGCTCTAGCTGCTTGTGTGACGTGCACCAAATGCACCATTTCAAGTATATGAATGAAAAATCTTCCCCGTGGGAGGGGGATACCCCCTCCCAAACCACCCCCCTCTGCTTGGCTGTAGGCTATGTTGTTGGATCATACATAATGTGGCATATGGTATATGTTGGAACTGTGTATGACACTAAATGCAATATTTTGTGTTCGTTGGGGTGCATATTTATTAGTGTGTCAATTATTTGTTTTCTTCGTGAAAAATATATTTAACATTTCTGGTCGATCATAACACGCTTTCCCAGATACAGTTAATCTTAAGCCCGAATTTCCTTTTTAGGTATGCACCAGATAGCATAATTTCAAGTCCAAAAATGCAAAAGCTCCCTACCATAGGAGGGGGGACACCCCCCTCCCACACCCTCCCCCCGCTCAGTCACTTCGCTCCCTCGCAATGTCTCACTCTCACCTCAGCTCTGGTTCAAAGTTGGCAACCCTGTGAGTGTGGTTGGGCATGAGCCCCTACACAAAATAAAATCGTGAGCCCCTTTAGGTCTTTGCCCCCCCCCCCCCCCCCACTCCAAAATGGCTTCCGGCGCGCCTGTCCCCCACCCCCTCCTCCTCCCCACGATGTGTATGCATATGAAGTTGATATTATACATCATTTGTGGGGAGCCTTGCTCTGTGCCAGACAGTATAACATTACACCCTAAACAAAAATACAGTTTTATCATTTGTATTGTAGAGCGTAACATTCTTTTAAGCAGCTAATCATGATTTGTCTTACCAAAATGATAATCGAATCGCCGAATATATACAGACAAGGCAATTCATAAAACATTATGAAAAATTAACAGCTGCCGGTGGAACGAAATACCTGTTCCTTTCTAGCTTTTGCAATCCTCATATAATTAATGCAGGCCCAACCAGACTCCCATAGGCAATGGGTTAATATCCCCGACAATAACAGAATAATATGTTATTGTCGGGAATAATATCCCATTGCCTATCGGAGCCTGGTGGGTCAATATTATTGTCGGTAGGTGGGTAAATAATGATGTGTTTGGCTGCCAAGAAAACTTGTTTTGCGCTCATGTGCTGCATTTTATATTTATCAATATAAGCATGGAACAAAATACGGTTTGCAAATTTTTCAATTATTTGTTTCCTTTGTGAAAAATATATTTAACATTTCTGGTCGATCAAATCATAACACGCTTTCCCAGATACAGTTAATCTTAAGCCCGAATTTCCTATTTAGGTATGCACCAGATTGCACAATTTCAAGTCCAAAAATGCAAAAGCTCCCTACCGTGGGAGGGGGGACACCCCCCTCCCATACCCTCCCCCCGCTCAGTCACTTCGCTCCCTCGCAATGTCTTACTCTCACCTCAGCTCTGGCTCAAAATTGGCAACCCTGTGAGTGTGCATGGTTGGGCATGAGCCCCTACACACACAAAATCGTGAGCCCATTTAGGTCTTTGCCCCCCCCCCCAATCCAAAACTGCTTCCTGCGCGCCTGCCGGTCCGTGGACATGGCGCTGTACTAGCTGTGTCAAGAATCGGTGAGGGCGGATTCTTCCATTCTGCAAACATGTGAAAAGATTAGTGACGATTTGTGGGCGAGCAAAACAAATGCAAATGTAATCGAACATTACAATACAGAGGCTGAGCTTGTTTGGTTCAGACAAAATGTATAGGAATACTTTATTTGATGAGGATTTAGATGAGTTGTATTCAGAATGGCCGCTATGTGTACTGTTTTTTTTTTTACATATTGACATTTTGTTAAAATACATTTTGTTTTGAACATTGAATATACTACTTTAGAAAGATTCAGAACAATACCGCAATTATTCAACAAAATGTTATTATTCCAATACTTAACGGCGGCCATTTTGAAAAGAATGGCCTCCATATTGATTTATTTGGACAAAATTATATTCTTGTATTATGGTCTAATGTTGTTAGCACTTGAATAGACTTATTTAGGAAGAATAGGATGAATAATGATGCATATATATTAACATAACCCTCTATCACTTCAATACTCAATGGCGGGCAAAATTCCAGAGGGCTCAATACCCAACCTTGCTTAAAATACATTACTCTACATGTGTGCCGAATTTCATGCTTTTAGACAAAAGTGAACAATTCGGCTAATATAGGGGGCTATGCCGCTGGACTACATGGCAATCTCTTTATGTGCAACTTATGCTGTATAGGTACCCATGGGGCAATTTTTTTTTTTTTTTTTTTTTTTTTTTTACAGACATGGAATGTGATAAAAGGTTGAGGCCCAGTTCTAGGACCTTGTAGACGCACAACCTAGGTGCACAACCTCGAGATCTAGCTACTGAAAGTCCACAAAAAGCGTATAAATGAGTTATACCCTACTGTACGTTAATAACGCCTTAAATTAGGGTTCATTAATGTTCTACTCTGCTAGTTTCACGATTACACTAAAACAGGGGCGTCGATCCTGGGGGGGCAGGGGGGGCGGTCGCCCCCCCCCCCCCAATGAAAATATTGGGGGGGGCGAACATATCATTTCGCCCCCCCAATAATTCCGAAAATGAGGAAGAAAAAAATCAAGTGATATAATGCCAAAGAGGGGAAAGACACATTTATCAATAATTTATCTTCAAAATAGCCGTTTTCTAGTTTGAAAAGGACTGTAAATCTCATTTTTGCCGCGCGCTTCGCGCGCACACAGTTTCTCATATTGCAAGATTCATGTTGTTCGCGGGAACTCACATTTCGAAATGTGTTGGGCAGTGTAATTTCTCAAACGCACAACTCAAACGAAGTTAATTAAACCCTCATCTATAGATAGCCCACCGTCACAGAAAATAAAATAATCTGAAATATATCTTTCAGTCATTCGGTCCAAATGCGCGGAACGCAAATCATATTGGAATAATTATCATGTCCCCCCACATTTGAAAGTGATGAAGATTGTCCCCCTCCCTTTGTCATTATGTATATTTGAATCCATACTTATATACTTCATATTACGTGACATTTCTGTCTCAGGTGTGCACCAAATCGCACAATTTCACGCCCCAAAATACAAAAGCTCCCTACTGTGGGAGGGGGACACCCCCTCCCACACCCTCCCCCGCTCGGTCGCTTCGCTTCCTCGCAATGTCTCCCCTCCAGTTTTGAGAAGCTGTTGACGCCCTTGCTTAGTTTCATGGGAGCCCAATGCCCTAGATTATATCGATGTCTCTATAGTATACAGGATCACGTGGATCCATCTCATGCAAGGCTCAATCTTTTTCTCGCTATGCTCTTTAAAAATACGATACGAGTATAGATTCACTATTTTATACAATTTTAACACCCATGATAGGAGTTGCAAATGTCTGAAATCTAAAAGCTTCCGGGGGCTCCGCCCCCTGGACCCCCATTATTGTCCTAAAATGTGGGTGCCCCCCCCAAAAAAAATCAGGTCTTCGAGCCACTTTCAATGAGCGCATAATAAAAACTTCCGGGTATGCCAATGTGGGGCTTTTAGCTCTCTCAGTGGTCACTCTGGAAAATTTTTCAAATTTCGCCCCCCCAATATCAAAAACGGATCGACGCCCCTGCACTAAAACGCATGCTGATATCATCGCATTGCTTCGGATCCGCCTTCTATTTATCCCTTTGCATGTTTGATACCAAATTGTGTCTGTACGGTTATTATGTCACATGTCCTCTTATGTCACGTGTCAAACATCGAAAATACAATTTCACATACGCCTATGGACACAAATGTATGGATATGTTTAAATTATAGAATGACACAGTTTTTTGATAGCTGTAAAACCTTTACCTGTTAGATGGCATTCTGTAGGATTAACAAAACATTACAATGGCAACAAATTTGATAAGACAATACAAAGCAAAACAAATTGAAACTAGAAAATACATACGAATGATAATATAAATAACATTGGGTTTCCCGTTCATTTTCATACTCACTCACTCACTCAATTCTCGTCTGTGCCATCAGGCGCTTGAGGCGACAGGAGGGATCTCCATCTGGCTCTATCTGCTGCTACATGGGGGGCTGTGTTGAAGGAGAGTCCTCTGCCTTTCAAGTCTTTTTGAATGGTGCGTCTCCATGTTTATTTTGGTCGGCCTCGCTTTCGTTTGCCCTGTGGTGTCCAACGCATCGCAGTCCTTGTAATGGAGTTGGGCGACATTCTGCACACATGCCCAAGCCATCTCCATCGGTGCTTCTCAAGGTCTGTTCCATGGGCATCATTCCAGTTTGTTTGTGAAGATCTTCATTGGAGATGATGTTGGGCCAGAATATCTTCATGATGCGCCGGAGGCATTTGTTTTGAAACACGAGTAGCTTGTGTTTAATGGCGACGGTGGTTTTCCAGACATAATTACGTAAATATGATTGAGTAGGTTTATTATATGGTCGATTCCAACGAAAAGTGTACACGGCCAGATTTTTAGGTTCGAATTTCAAACTGCTTTGATTGTTTAATCCTTTTGCACATGTTAAGTAGACATGTCAACCATAACCAGACAAAAAGTGCCATCACTTATCTTTCCGAACGGCCAAGTAATGGCCTTGAGAAGTTAATGGTACATTTCCTAACGTTGCCTACGAATGCAGATGAATTACTTTAAAAATGTGATTATGGAAGTCCAAATCCATCTGCTTCATGCAAACATTTGCTTTTATTTCATCTATTAGATGCTAATCATGGAATACATTAACATATTGTGTTTTAAACATCACTCTGTTATAAATTTTCAAGTTCAAATGTTTTATTAGTGTGTTGAGATTTTCCTGTCTTTAAAACATGAGGTTGTATCACTTTTCATAATTTTTTAAATAATATGTGAATCAGAATTATTTTCCACTATTTTAAAGAGTGGGAAATACCCTTTTCAAAAATATCAAATTTAGGTTTGTGCGCAAAAATATGACACATATACAATGTACGTGAAAAATAAGTATTCGTAGGCAACATGTAATTTACTTTATACGTAGGTAACAAAAACCTTTTATTCACAGTGACTGTCACGAAATATGGGGGTACCTTGTCAGTTCTAAGTGAGATACGATCATACAAATGTGCTTACAATCAATTGGGTGTAAAAAATACTTCTTAAAAAATTACACTGACACTATTATTGGTGTCCTCAAAACAAAATATATATTCAATGTGAACATTTGGACATTTAAACCTGACTATTTGAATTCCTAATGTTGATCGATATATCCACATCATTGATATTGCAAACATTATGTAAGAAAATGTTTAATCTGGAATTTCTAGGGATACGATACATTTGGGTAATACAGAAACGAATAGTATAGTGTTTTCGTAGGTAACATTATTTTGTTCATATATTTCAAGATACCTGTAGTAGGCAAAGTTAATTACTGTATTTGGACTACGAAAAACAACTTGTATACCTATGGTCTGTAAATATATACTGTTCCTGAAATAGCTAATATAAAAACACGAATTTGAGAAAGAGAGGGCATATATTTGTTATGATATTTGGGTGAATCACTGTATAAGGTGTACATTAGAGTGCACATAAAATAGAAGATATGATAAGCTGTATGGATGAAAAACATACATTTGAGACGATTGCTCAAACGATGAGTGGTAATATATTATCTGTTAGATAAATGCAATAAAGGATCATTTGAGCCTCCTGTAAAACAGTTCATACAGCGCTCTTATCATGTTTTTAAAGGGTTGAATATTAATGAAACATATTGGCCAATCCTGCATATCCCAACAGCTTACTTAGTTTGATTCGAACCCTCCAATTTAATTGGAATGTTTCTAAGACTAACTCGTATTGTTTCCAGTTTTGTGTGCAGACTTACAGTATATTATTGTAAAGTGCTAAAATATAAGGTTAATCTTATTATATACTACATTTATCAAGAATATTATAAACGAAGTTATTCTTGGAGATTTCTGTGTACATTATGTAAGGCTGCAATAATATTAATACAATCAAACGGCAGCATATGAAAACATCACAACACGGCATCATCATTGTTTTCAATTACGTTATTTTACTTTTTAACAACAAAAATGGCCGTTAAACAAATCTTTATAGCAATCATAACCTGTTTAACCGTATCAATATTTCAGTGTACATGCTCTTGTTATATGTGATATAAATATTAAATAAAGACAATGTAATAAGTTGTATCATCTTATAGATATACTAAAATTTTCTATCTACCCAAGATACACGAGGTAATGGGAGAACGGTTGGGATACGGTATAGCTAAAAGTTAGACGAAACATATTGATTGTTTTTCTATTAAAATTTTCGGAGGGGGTAAGGGTGTATTGTGAGATAAATAATTTAATAAAATCGAGCCAATGTATTACATGAAGTGTCATTTTCATTCTAACCATCTTTATATAGTATATTAAGACATCAAATGGTGTGTTCTTCGGTATTCTACCTACAAATCTGATTCAATCTCTCGTGTGATTGGGATACAAATGAAAATAATCGATTACGTCGGCTTATCATGTGGTTTATATACAACTGTTTGCCAAAAGTCATAGTGCATACGTCAACGTAGATACCATGTACACAGACTCCATGATATATGTTTTTTACAAGGAAAATTTCATAGACAAAAATACCAAAATGCAATTCAAACAACCGCAATTGCTTTTGGATCAAATGGGTTGATCATCTTGATGCAGATAGTGGGCCATCAGATGCATGTGGTTTTTAAACATTTTTTTTTGTATTAACCGATTTAAAAATCAATGATGACATCGTTATTTTTGTGTATTCGGAACTTTGTAAAAAAATAATCATATTTTCAGTCGAAACTCTAGATGATGAAAGCATCTGGTCGGATTTAGAAAGCGCACACTTATTAGGTTGATTGTGACATCCAAATGGGCTTTAATATCCGAAAGTTTACTTTTGTATTGTTACCTACGAGTACATTTTACCTACGAATACAGAGTGTCCCCATGATAAAATGCCACATTAATGCTCTTATTAAAGCATTGACTATCGTTATTTTGATTCTAATCTATTGCCAAAGGATGCCTTCGAATCATACACATAAATACATGTATTAATATGATGATTACGCTTGTTAAACGAGGAGGAGAAAATCGTTTAATGTTAAATGAGGCAAAAAAAGTAACTTTTTTAACCTGGTGTGCTCGTAATCTAAATGCCCCAAAAATATGAACATTATAACGCATGAAAAGGAAAGTTGTTTCATACAATAACACGCTCATTGTCTTCAAATAGCCAAAATATCTACGTGATATTGCCGTTTTAAATAATGTCAGTGCAGGAATCAAACTCCCTATGTCATGTTTGTATTCGTAAGTAACGTTTAATTTGTTAAAAATTACTTACGAATGCAACACATTTTGTTGAATATCTCCTAAAATCATTATTTGAAAACGATAAATCCTTGCACATATTAGCGTTATGCTATATTTCATCTATTACTAAGTTATCTCTCACTAATCTACATACATGTTGAAGCTACGACATGATGAAGTGTATACGTAGGTAATGCAATTTTTTTTACCAAACGGGCCTTTTCAGCTTTTGACGTTTCTGACGGCTATACAATAAAAACACTAGGATTTTTGATAATGCATTTCAATAATAGACACATGAGGGTTTAAGTTGAGCACACATTTATAATCGTGTGATAAATTTTTCAATAAGGTTATGAGTGCTAAAAAATGTATTCGTAGGCAACGCTTAAAATTTACCACTAGGTAAAAAATCAGCAAAAATCACATGATTGCCAGTTACTTACAAAAACTCATATAATGAGTCCTGACATATGCAACAACTTCCCATGTAAAAATAAACCAATTCGTATCAAGTCTTCATTCTAAGATTTTAACCGCTCAAAAAAACGTTAAGAGATTTTTTTCAAAAGTGGTCAAAAATAGCATGTTTTTTGTTCCTGTAGAAAAAATATAAATGCAATGGTCACAAATTTTGTATGGCGCGAAAGGTCTCGCCAAGATGCATCTGCTCGAAAATAAATCGAGATTGTAGGACCTTTCAAAAAAATCAAATAGGTCTGAACATGCCGTGTACACTTTTCGTTGGAATCGACCATATATAACATAGTACAATCAATTAAACTGAAAATATGGGAAGCCCGCAAAGCAAAAGCTTGAATAGAATGGACAACCCTTTATAGTAATGTAGATCTGAATAATAATACAATTTCGATTCCGTTAATTACAAATATTTAAGTCAAGCAAGCAAAAACAAAAGCTTATTCAATTTCGCCCGTTCACACCTGATGGTGCACAATGTGATGTTCAATTTCGTCACTGCGCATTTCATTTCGTTATTTATCATTAACATTCGTCAAAATATGTACGAAGTGGTACCTGATACTTTACGTCAATATCCTTTCATCATTATCCTTTATCTATGTTTGTTGTATGTCTATGTTTGTTTTTTTGTCTATGATTGCTTTTTGTCTGGTAAATTCATAAAATGTGATTCTATTTAACAGTTATCATATAATTTTGAATAACATTTTATATCGTTAATGTATCAGTATGCATGTCACTACTCTCCTAATACAAATTTATTGTATGTATGAATCACTCAATCAATCTATCAATCAATCAATTAATGAGACTTTTAGACAACACCGTTTGTGCATTGCAATACCAAAATGAACCTTTTCGTGCGGGTTTATTTGTTTAGAAACATTTATTGATGAAGTCATCAATTGTTAAATGAATTATATAAGCTCTAATGGAAACATGCATACGGTATGAATCAGAGCGACCAGACATGACAAATTTGAACGACAAAGACTTGAAATCAAATGAATAATGACGAAATTTAACTCCAAATTTTGCGTTTTATAACCAATCGGGACGAACTTCATTGCATATTGACAAAATAAAACGAGCCAATTTGACAGTTAAATGACCATAGATCAATAAGGATGCAAAATACGGTAACTAAATTGATTATACTAATTGCAAGGTCCAGACTTCTAAGGACGAAATTGAAGTTTGCATTCTATGAAATGTGGTAACTCTTTAGTTCTTAACTCGGGACCTCACGATTGGAAGGCACACGCTCTTCCAATCTTGCCACACCACGTCCACGAATCTGAAATGATCTAATTTCCAATGATTGATATTAATTACAAGGAACAGCTTGTAATATCATTTATTTCAGCCTTTTCGAAAAATCTTTAGTTCCAGAAATATACAAACAACCATACAAATCATGTCAATACAAGAAATATATAATAACCATATTCGATTTGTTTGTATGGTCTCTAATATTCAAAACAAATTAATTTTGTTGTTAAATGCATTGTCGCATATTACATTACAAAGCAAACGCAAACAATGTGGTTGTGATTGGCACTTGATATCATAATAGGGGGCTGGGGATACGATAAATCCTTCACCGACATCGATTGGAAATGTTGCTAATTACATAGTGAAATAAACTGGGTATGAAAGCTGACATATCTTTGGTGTGAATCTTTCTTCAACTGATTAGAAAACATCCCTTGTAAAGCTTAACAACTATCATACTAAAAAAAGAAGGCCCAGAAATATCCAACCAAATAATATCAAATATTGACTGTATAACTAGCAGTAAAGAACTATGTATGATATGTATTATTACTAGGGCAAGTATAAACTTATATAAAGTTATATTCCCATATTTTAGTCAAGAAAGGGGGTAGTATTGCTAGAAAGGCTAGCCTGATGAAGATCCTAAAAGAGGGGTAAACTACAAAGTGACAAATCTAGCCACCATACTTAGGATGTCTATCCCATGAAGACACCATTAAGATGCCGATATATATTGCTATTTTCACAAATGTGAAATACCCTAGATTATAGTTATGTGTGCCGATTTATACTTCTTAAGCATTTTGCTGACTTATAAACGGCATTTGAGATCATTTAATATTCTGTTTACAAAACTATGCAGTACGTACGTATGCTAACATGGCTAATAGTCCAGGAGCCAGGACCAGCAAAAATATTTGTTCGTGCAACACCCACCACAGATTTGGTTTGTCACTTTGGGGTGTTCAGGTATCTCTGGAACAATTCTAGCCCTGATGTACAGTGGATTTCTGGTAGCAATCACTAAATATGGCTCAGAATATGCTAATGTTGTGCATGAATATTTTGTATCACTTAATTAACAGGTTTCAACATTAAAAATTGCGACAGCCAAATTTTCCTTAAGTATTTCTTTGTTTTTGGAATTTCTTATGTATTTCTATGTTTTTTGTTACTTTTGTTTTTCATTGTTTTTTTTTCAATGGGATAAGTCATTGACCATTATCCAACAATTTTTGTCCCAACATGTAATAATTGCAGTGGTTAGAATGAAAAATGATAAAGGTTTTGTGTATTCTAGAAAAAAAAATCAATTTCCATAGGATTTGTACACAAATACCAAAATTTAGCCATTTTCGGGCCGACATTCACTTACAAAAGGTCATGTGGCTTCGGAACGGTATACCCGGTTGTCGCAAATTTGGTCTCAAAAGTTGCATTCCATTGAAAAAAACAATACAAAACATAAGTCGAAAAACAAAGAAATACATAAGAAATTCCCAAAACAAAGAAATACATAAGGAAAATTTGGCTGTCGCAATTTTTGATGTTGCAAACCTGTTAAATAAGTCATTCAAAATATTCATGCACAAAATAAGTATATTCTGAGCCATATTTAGTGATTTACAGACAAAAAGGGAATTTTTTTGCATAAATTTGCATAAATTGATTGAGAGAAATAATAGTGCAAGTTTCTACCAGAAATCAGCTGTACACCAGGACTAGATTGTTCCAGAGACACCCCCAAACACCCTAAAGTGACAAACTAAATCTGCGGTGGGTGTTGCACGAACTCCTTATCTGGGCCACTTGGACTATAAGGAGATGTGCTTGATAAAAATGGTCTTAGGTGTTACTTGGCAGTATATACATTATACTTGAACCATATATGAAGTCCGAGTCCAAGTCTTTAATCCACAAAACAGAAGGCTGGTTTTATGATAATGTTTACGGTGTCAGATAATAAGAGGCTCACATAGTTGCCACCCATATCAATGACGCCATCAATTATGTGTCTGTATCATAACATCACACCACCCTCATAGACACATACCCTTGAAATTGGTGGGATACATTTGACCGTTACATTAAGTGCTGTATTATGCCCTGGGTAGAAGATACGGTAAACTGGTATAAGAGGAGCTGCAGATGCTCATAGTCGCCATTTCAATATTTTATAGCTTCATCCTTTCATTCGAATTTCACTTTTTAGTTTTCAGATTTGCCAGTGAATTGATTCTATTTGCCGACCATAATGGCCAGTTGCTGCGATCGTATCTTTCACCGTCCCATATTCTTCACGGTGCTTCTCTCGCTCACTCAGTTTGCCAATATCGGTTGTGGGGCTGTGTTCTACGTCTCCATTCTGACCACGCTCCAGCGCGAGTTCCAGTTCAAGAGCTCTGAGGTCGGCATCCTGCTCACCGTCAACGACATCGTCAGGCTCGTACTTGTGACGCCATTAGCGTACATCGGTGCAAGCCGACATCGACCGCGCATCATCGGTGTGCTCTCGCTGTTTTTGGCGCTCGGGTGTTTTATTTCCGCCGTTCCTCAATTTATCGGCAGGAACGACAGCGGGAAGGACAACAGAACGGTGTCATCATCCAGAGGACAATCTTCCGCACAGCTCTGCGGGACTGAATTCGATCTCGACAACGAATATGACCAGGATGGCAACACGACTCTGTGTTCTGCTGCTCAGCAGGCGGCGTCGGGTGCCCAGTACAGCCGGGCAGTTTGGCTCTTCATTGGCCAGGCACTCTGGGGGATAGGAGCCTCTGGCCACCTTGCCCTCGGAACTACGTACATAGATGACGGCGTGTCGAAAGCGGCTTCGTCACTTCATATCGGTAACAAGATCAAATATGAATTCAAACATAAAAGAATCTGACTATCTGAATATTTAAATGATTGAAAATGAGCAACAAAAATAGGGTTCGATTCCCTGCGATGCATATTTTATTTGCTAATTTTCAACCAGTTACTTTGTAACTGTACGAATTTGTATCTGAAATAAATGTTGAAGTTGATTTTGTTTTCCGCGAGAGTTAAATAAAAAAAAGAGGGACAAACTGACTCGTTGAACAACGAGGAAGAACGACTCTTCGTTCTGCTTTGCCGTATTATTCTTCCACATTCGTTGTTAAACCGTTGCTAAATCAAGTTGATTCGGTCTTATTTACTCGTTGTGATTCGTTGCAGTTCGCCGCAAAAAAAGTCGTCATGGGACTGGGGCTTAAACGTTTAAACGTTTTACTAAACGTTTTGACTAATCACTATAATCAACTGGTAATTGACATATTTTGTACAAATTTGGTTATTCCATTTTAGAAAACTAATTTTTTGTAAACCCGTTTACCACGTAAAGATCAAACTCGAATGGTGCATTTTGGTGGTAAAACGGGTTATCTTTGAGATTTTATTATCATCCATGTGATGGTTAAAGGGTATATCTTGAAAAAAAAGAAAAAAAAACGTACCAACAGCGAGGATTGAAAGACTTAATATTTTTTCTCACATCATTCCTTCATCGATTATAGAAAACAATAGCACATTTACGCTAAATGAAATGTATCTTTTCATGACCCTTTGGACAGCCTTTGTCTTCGGGATGGGAACATTTGCGCCCATCTTCGCTTTCAATCTCGGTGGAATCGTCCTGTCCTACCACACCGACTTTTACAAGATCGACGTCGACGACCTCGGCTATGGTGACAGTGACCCTCGCTGGATCGGTGCGTGGTGGCTAGGAATGTTCATCTATGGCGGTATATTTTTGGTCATCGGTATCCCGTATTTCTTTTTCCCAAAGGTAAGAAAATGAAACAAAATGTATCAACATAACGAAAAATGAAAATACTGCGGTCGATAACCTCAGCTATGGTGACAGGGACTCTACTAATGGATAAGTTTAACCGAACATCGCATTCATATATTTTGATTTTAAAATGGTTTTAATCTGAGGTGTCTTGAGGGCACCCTCTTGTCACTCCTTTGTAAGCAGCTGCTTTTTTTAATGAAACAGCCATGTGACCTAGACGTGTTATGCCTTTTCTACAATTCAAGCATCACTGGATTATAGCTGTTAGTTTTTAATGATAACAGACAGGTTTAAGTTACCAACATTATGTTTGCCCAGAACTGTACGCTTAAATCGCTCCAACTTGACTGACTTACTTGACTTAGGTGCGTAGGACGGTGTGTCCCCTTGCTCCCCTACGAGAAATCGTGCTCCATTCTGATCTATCCTGGGCTAATTGTTCTGCCTCTTGTAGGGATAGACCCACATCGCACCGAACTTGGTCATTCCATCTCGTAGGAGGGCGTCCCCGTGGTCTGCGTGCGTCAAAGTCATTATGGTATGCTTGGTATGGTAGGCGGTGATGCGGAATGCGTACCACATGGTCAAACCATTTCAGGCGACGTTTTGTTATGTTTTCACATATGGTGCTTGGAATGTTCAGCCTCTGCCTGATCTCTTCGTTCCTTATTCTGTCCATTAGGGGAACTCCAAGGATGGTCCGGAGGCACCTCATTTCAAATACCTCAAGCTTAGGTCTATCTGATTTACGGAGGGTCCATGATTCTGCTCCATATGTGGCAATATGGAGGATCAGGGCCCTGTAGATCATGACTTTTGAGTGTCCTTGAGATATCTTGGTTGGACCAGATGGCACTTTTCAGCCTTCCAAATGACCAGGCTGCCAGTCTTGTTCGCCTCTTCACATCATCTTCTATAGAAGGTACCATGCTGCCGAGAAAGACAAATGTATCCACTTTCTCGATGTTGGTCCTCTGTCATGATTCTGCATTTCGTGGCATTGACTTTCATTCCCCAACTTCTATATGCCTTTTCCAGTTCCCTTGTAGAGACTTTGAGGTTTTCAAATACAAGTTCCATGAGGGTGGTGTCATCTGCATAACGGATGTTGTTAGTACGCATGTCACCCATTTGTATTCCACTGTCTAGTTTTATGTCCTTCATCACAAATTCCAGGAATAGGTTAAAGAGGCTTGGAGAGAGGAAGCAGCCTTGTCGAACACCAGTTATGATACTCCAGTTATGACACTCAAACGCAGCATCTTATATAAATTGTTACCGGGTTTCCCAGTAGGAAATTCACTGCATTTTCTACAGAGTTCCAACAATCTAAATTATTCAGAAAATGTACATGGATGTAGCATATCTGGAGATCACAAAATGTCATAAACATAATGCTGAATGTTTATCATTCATTAAATATCATACCTATTAATGATGATAATAATATGATTCGATCTATTGATCTATAGCCCCTAATATTAATATTAAATGGGATACTCACTAACACAATTGACACTATTCTTAACCCGTTCATAAAATACAGTTCTCACCCGCACACACTTTGTTCACCGTATCCTCTCCCTGAGGAGCATTCCTTTCAAGCTAATTTAAACGATTTTTGTCTTTCCCTCACAAGGAGTGGCCACGTAAGGAGGACGGGACTAAAGAAGTAGGAGCGGACACCACAGCGAAGGTAGAGGATGAGGACGGACAACCGTCTCCCGCCTCCCTGGTCAAAGTGATGACGGCGCAAAGAGGAATATCCATGTTTGGTCTTGTCAAAGGTAATCAAAATAAAATAGTCGTATAAAGGGCTTGAACATTCAAGGGGTGTTGCATGAAACGAGCTGCTAACTTTCCATTACATACATGACATGGCAACGATTAAACAAAACATGCGCTTTCAATCAAACGCAACTTTAAAGCAATGCATTTGAGTTCAAACGCAAAGGTGTGTTTTATTTAAATGCCAATTCGTAATGAAACAACCCTGGTAAGACCTCTGCAGATTGGTCTCATTAATGGTAAACAAAATCACACAATTAAAACGGATTGAATAAACATACTTAAAGGTGAATGACAGTAGTGGGAAACGCCCCACCCCCTAAAAATGAAATGTACTCTCTTATTACCAACCATGTGAAAGAATATAATTTTACTAATATGGGATTATACAAATTTCGCCAAGAAACCTCCTACTAATTGATATATTTGCAAAATTATAAATTGATCTACTGCGGATTGATACCGCCAACGCGGAATCCCGCATACGCTACGTGCAAATGACCGCGTGCGTTAGAACGAGGTGTTCGCTATACGGGCTTGTCCCCAGCTTGTCGATATATCCAGCCCAGCGCTAGAGCGGCGCGGACACTGCGAACGGGCGGTGGATTTATAAATTTTCACCGGCAGGTATTGGATTTCGTATTCGTATTACCAATACAATCATGGGACATGTTTCGGTTTTTCAAATTTCCCTTTCGTTACAAAGATATGTACGATCGAAGTATTCAGATAAGAAAAACTCCACCGGAGTTTGTCTTACCGTGTACAAAGCGAGTGCAGTGAGTTAGTGACTATCACTTTGCATTTTCGCTCATTACTTGGCCATGCAATGTCCATTTAACTTGAAATTTTCACACAATACCCTGTGGACGTCTGAACAATATACATTGCACCAACCATTCATCACTTTTGCACATGTCAACAAAGTTACTAGATCCCTTTAAATACGTATTCAACAATATTGATCAATATAGATGTTTTCGGCTACTTTCCCAAAACTGGTATTGGGCTTTAAATGACAATGAAATCCAGACAAATTGTTGTATGCACCATAAGACACTAAATAGGATGAATAGTCTAAAAAATGTGAGCACAATCGGTCAAGAAATAAGAAAACTATGGCTCTTTGAAAATATCCATTTATTTTTATGAATGACTCAAATTGGCAACAAACTCTGGAAAAGTTGTGGACAATACTCCCCATACGTTTTGTACACAAACTTTCAATTTTGTTCAATTTTCTCAAAATATATGTTTGCCCTTCGTTTGAGTTCAACATAATTGTAGAATACATTTATACACAACATATGCTGAGTTTGGGGAATGGAAAAGTGTGACTATGAAGAAAACTGTAAACATGGGGAAATTTGTGTACAAAGAATATGGGGAGTATTCCACAAACTTATCAGAGGGCGTTGCCAATTTGAGTTCCCAATAGGAATAAATGGGCATCTTCAAAGAGCCATAGTTGTCTTGTTTCTTGCCCGATTATGCTCTAACTTTCAGAGATTATTCACCTAATCTCTTCAAGTCTATGAAAGCAACTTTTTGCTTAGGTTTCATTGACCTTTAACTATCGTGGAAGCCTATTGAAGACAATATTAATAACATAACTATTTTTACATCTTATACCTTAATTCAATATCTCAACAGACTATTGAAAGGCACATGATTAATTGGTTTGGTCATACTATGAGGATGTTACCAGATGACCCAGCACTAAAAGCACAACCTGACCCCCGGGGGGGAGGGGGGGGGGGGGGTACTCGTGTATATTCCAATACGGGTATGTGCCGCTTTAGAGGCCCCCCTTTTATCAGCCAATCCGGCCGCTTCTAAGGATCATATTTTCATCAAAAAAGGCCGGTCGCCGCTCCAGGGGTCACATTTTCATCAAAAAGATCCGCGCACCAGAAAGCAAGGGAGGGCGCAATATCTGTGTATGCGCTTGTTCTTGAATCGGAGTTAGGTGCTTTTGATGTGATGTTAAAGGGGAATTAACCCTTATCCTTTTGACTTACTGAATGTGATGAGAGCATAACTACTATCATTGCTAGTCACTTATTTCCTCATGAATATTCCCGATTACCAAAATAATCAATATTTTATGGACCACTGTCGTCTGCTTTCAATGCCCATAGGAGGCGGCCATTTCTTCAACTACTCGCGGTGAAATGACGTGGCAGGTGGAGAACACAATAGCATTATCGTAACCCGCTATTGTGTTCTCCGCCTGACACGTCATTTCACCGCGAGAAGTTGAAGAAATGGCAGCCTCCTGTTGGCATTGAAAGCAGACGACAGTGGGCCATAACATATTGATTATTTTCATTATTGGGGAATATTCATGAGGAAATAAGTGACTAGAAATGACAAGAGTTATGCTCTCATCACATCCAGTAAGTCAAAAGGATAAGGGTTAATTCCCCTTTAATGTATACTCGTTCATTTTATTATTTTGTTTTTTGTGTTTATTTCGTCGGCAGGTTACCTGCGTGCCATTTCACGAATGATGACAAACGTAACCTACATGTGCTGTTTGATGGGCCTCTCTGCGGAATTCGCCATTGTTACTGGCTTCTTCTCCTTTGTTGGGCGCTACATTCAAACGCAGTACGACGTGTCGCCGGCGAAGACTAGCATACTTCTTGGTATGTTGCTTGATGTTACAGCTTGTGATGCGTAGGGACATACATGACCGCGGTTCGTCGATAACTGGGCTAGTTCTTGGGAGCTATATATAACAGTGAGCCAGTTTGTTTCCACGCGCAATGCGTTCGCAGAATGGCACTGTGTGTCCGATTTACTGCTTACCCTTTGTAGAGTTTACCCTAATTCTAACGGTGCCAATGGTCCATGTGGTATCATTTTGCGTCTTAACATACACACAATTTATATAAATGAGGCCTTTCAACATGTAGGGAATTAACCCTATGTGAGCCACGGTCGGCTCAATTCCACGTCATCGTAGAATCAGATCGGTTGATTTGGTCCGAAATTCACATGATAATATGGATTGATTAAAATTCATTGTAGACACTTAGACTAATGATTAAACTACCAAGATATGAGGTGTCTTAGCTGGAATATGAAGTGTTTTAAAAAATAAATAAAATTAGACGTTCTACTCACACACAAATAGGATGCGTCTCCTCACCAACGTTGTTCATCGGCAACCTTATCGGCGGGTTCGTTGTCAAGAAGATGAAGCTGAAGATCCGTGGATTGGCCGCCATGACGATGATCATCAGTCTGACGGTGTTCCTCATGATACCCCTCTTTTTCACTGTGGGGTGTGACAACACACCCATTGCGGGCGTCACGGTTCCCTACCCGGGAGTGAATCAGTAAGTAATTTATAGAGGGGAATTAACTCCTATCCTTTTGACTTACTGGATGTGATGAGAGCATAACTCCTGTCATTTCTAGTCACTTATTTCCTCATGAATATTCCCAATAATGAAAATAATCAATATTTTATGGCCCACTGTCGTCTGCTTTCAATGCCCATAGGAGGCGGCCATTTCTTCAACTACTCGCGGTGAAATGACGTGTCAGGCGGAGAACACAATAGCATTATCGTAACCCGCTATTGTGTTCTCCGCCTGACACGTCATTTCACCGCGAGAAGTTGAAGAAATGGCCGCCTCCTGTTGGCATTGAAAGCAGACGACAGTGGGCCATACAATATTGATTATTTTCATTATTGGGAATATTCATGAGGAAATAAGTGACTAGAAATGACAGGAGTTATGCTCTCATCACATCCAGTAAGTCAAAAGGCTAGGAATTCCTTCCCCTTTAAATATGTGCATGCTTGGGGATGCCGATAGCGGTCCGAACACCGTAGATAATCATCTACTCACTATAGACTACTTTGTCATACGTTGAGCGCAGTAATTATTTAGGGAAATATGGGCGCATTTTAGCGTGCACTAACAAAAGCAGGTTATGTTACCGCTCTTGTTATATCTGCTGCTATATGTCAGTGGTTATGTACCCCGCTTTTGTTAGTGCAAGGTCCTGACGTTTCATATGGTACTTTTGAAAACATGGCAGCCTCCTGTGTTTAGTCAAAACAGTAGATCAACAAAACGCTGTCATTTTCGCTTACTGTTACTGATATGTGCATACTTCCCAATCAGTTCTAGTTGTAATTAATGGGAATAATCCATGTTTTAAAACCATTATGATCTGTTGTAATAGATCGACAAATCTTATCTTGTTCATGGCCTCTTTTACATTTTACTGCAGTTTCTTGTTGTCGGCTTTTAGAATGGCCGACAGTAAAATAATATAATAACTACTATACAGGGTGGCTCCCCAAATTTGCCATTAATTTGCCACAATAAAGACACATTATGACGAGGTTCACGGGATAGGACATCTTTTACAAAGAAAAATGATACCAAGAACAGTAATTTTGTAATTTAGGATGTCTTAAGTGAGACCTTGTATTGTTCGTTGTTCGATGTTATGCATAGCATCGAACAATGAACAATACTTTCGATGCTATGACGGGCAGGAAGTGCGATTCATCAGGCACTGACTTGGTACAAATCGACAAAAATGGGAACCTGACATGGTTTCACTTAAAACGTCCTAATACACAAACTACTCGACTAAAATTACTGTTATTGGTATAATTTGTATTTGTAAAAGATGTCCTATCGGGTGAACCTAAACATCATGATTCTTTATTATGGCAAGTATCCTGTTCCGTTTTTTGGGGGCCACACTGTATAATATAGTTGTAAGTGTCTAACTACATACTTTCATGCGGGCAATAACCGTGATGGTATTTGTAATCGGCCAGTTTGTTTTACAATTGAACCCCCATCCAAACTGTCCGTAAATACCCCTGTTTTACTGGAATTAAATGCCATTTCTATACGAATGTGGCAGTCAAATTGTGAACAGAATGAGATTGAGATGTTTTTAATAACTTGTTTTCTAGAATTGAATTAGCGCCCCCATGCACTAGTAACTGCGCCTGTACATATGGGACCTACACTCCTGTCTGCGGCTCGGACGGTCTCACGTACGTCACACCCTGCCACGCTGGCTGTACAATCAACGTAGGTGGCGGCATAAAAGACGATGCAAATGGAACTGAGGTACGACCGTACTCCTTTAACACCTTTCCTACTAGAATTGGGCAATTTCCATAGGGTTAGTACAGGACCCACTAGAATCCCATAGGCAATAGGTTGAATCTCATCTTTTCTATCGTGGGCGATGTATTTTCTAATATTCTAGTTGTTTTTATTTGTTGACTGCAGCTGGGATATATGTACGTAAACTTGTTTGCAAGAAATCATTTTGTAGACTGCAGATTGGGTTGGGCGTATTTTGGTATTATTTGCACAGTGACAGTGGGTGTCATACTCATAAAAGTATGATTCCAACTGCCACTTCATTGATTGATTAATATCGCGCGCATAAGCGCAAACTTTAATTAAAACAAAATATTTCCGACATATAACATAACCCTTGCAACCTATGAAGTTAAAGTAAAAGTCCTTCCCGTACCGATTTTGGCGCATAAGGCGGCGCCTTTCTCCGATTCATTAGCCCTAGGCCACACGTGTACTAAATGTAGCAAAAGCTACAGAAGGGGGCCAGTTCTCTGATATCTCGTGTGATTAACTTTTCCTTCCCCGTTCTATAAATTCCGAGCGCCTGGCTAGAAGGCAGAACGTACTAAAAGCCTTTGGTATGACCCGGTCTGGGTCGAACCCGGGACCTCCCGTGCATGAGGCGGACACTATAACCGCTAAGCCACCATGCTCTAACCGCTGAGCCACCTTGATTAGCCACCATGCTTGCAAACGATAGCACCGCTATAATTTTTTGATGAAGGGACTCTCGAGGGTTAAAGCATAATGCTCTTCCATGGAACATACTGATTTAAGTTCAGATAACGTGACTGAATTTAGCCAATAAATGACTCGTATTTGACCGTAGTCATGTTATGGAATGAGACATAATAAAGGCGCCCGGAATCATAGAATGGAGAAGGCTTATTAAAGGGGTGGTACTGTTTCAGTAAGGCTGGGCTTTAGTAACCAAGACCGGCAATGAGGAAACAAATAACAACAGTGAATGGAAATGAATCACATAGTTGCTTTGTTCAGATTGGTGTTCCAAGGTAAGTTGCAATCGATTATTACACCAATGTACTTACACTGATTAGACATTCTCTAAATGTGCGTTTCCTATGTTTATTTTTACATTATTGTATGAGGCTAGTTTTGCCTTGGTACCTATTACCATATATTTGCACTTGTTTACATTTAAAATCAAGTGGTTGTGCG
>JBAMJV010007968.1:0-20249 GCA_037951105.1 Echinarachnius parma | reverse complement strand
GGAAAGCGTGTTATGATTTGATCGACCAGAAATTTTAAATATATTTTCACAAAAAAAACAAATAATTTACACACCAATGAATATACACCCTAACACAAACACAAATCTTGTATTTATATTTAGCGTCATACACAGTTCAAACATCACCATATGCCACAGTATGTATGATCCAACAACTTCCCGAGGGGAGAAGCTACCGAGGGCTGGGGCAGAGCCAAATAGGGAGGGTTTGGGAGGGGTATCCCCTCCCATGGAGAAGAATTTGCATTTATATATACTTGAAATGGTGCAATTTGGTGCACGTCACACAAGCAGCCAGAGCAATGCCGGCCTACACTGGAACTACGTGGCCCAGTATACAGAAAAAATACTCACCCCAGACCATACGCAAGTTACACAGCAAACTGAGATAATCTGTTCGCGCTAAAAAGCGCAGCGAAAATTGAAAATGGATGTATAAATTACGTGTTTAACGTTATAATTAACAAGTCTAAAGGGGGTTTCACACCGGGCCCTGCGTAGAGTTGCGTAGTGTTGCGTACCGACTACGCCGAGTGTACGCTGCCCTACGCTGTCCTACGCAACTATACGCTGAGGTACACAGATGGGTACGCGAGATGGACGCAAAAAATTAAACATGTTTAATTTGTTTCGCGTACTGTCTGCGTAGACACTGAACGCAGAACGTACGCAAGCCTACGCAACACTACGCTACTGTACGTCATGCCAACGCAAGTCTACGCAACACTACGCTACTGTACGCCATGCCTACGCAATAGTACGCTTCCCTCACTACGCCAGTCCGACCAAACATCTACTCGCGGCTCCTACGAGCGTTAATTGCCGAAGAATGTTTTTTGTTCACGGATACGCAGACTATTTCGGCGTACTCTGTACGCAACACTACGCAACTCTACGCAGGTCCGGTGTGAAAGGGGCTTAAAGCCCCTTTCACACCGGACCTGCGTAGAGTTGTGTAGTGTAGCTGCGTATTCATGAACAAAAACGTTGCTTCGGCAATAAACGCTCGTAGGAGCCTCGAGTAGATGTTTCGTCGGACTGGCGTAGGGCCGGAAGCGTACTATTGCGTAGGCATGGCGTACAGTAGCGTAGTGTTGCGTAGACTTGCGTTGGCATGACGTACAGTAGCGTAGTGTTGCGTAGACCTACGTATTTTCTGCGTCCAGTGTCTACGCAGACAGTACCGCGAAAAAAATTAAACATGTTTAATTTTTTGCGTCCATCTCGCGTGCCCCTCTGCGTACCTCAGCGTATAGTTGCGTAGGACAGCGTAGGGCAGCGTACACTCGGCGTAGTCGGTACGCAACACTACGCAACTATACGCAGGGCCCGGTGTGAAACCCCCTTTAGCTCATACAACTAATGTTTTCTTTCCCACTCGTATACAGATACACAAAAAAATATATATCCTTCCCTAAAACCTGGGGGGGGGGGATGCATCCCCCTCATCCCCCCCCCCCCCCCCCCCCGTTGTCTACGCCCCTGGCCCTTACAGACATTTATGTCAATTATATATTTGCATGATCGAGTTGGATTAAAATCATTAGCAGCAAGGCGAAGTTCTCATTTAAACTCAATGGTATGTAAGGCAACACATGAGTTAACTCCGCTTTATTTAAAAAGATCCTTTCAATTTTGTGATTATAGTTATTCTCTAAGATCAAATGGAAATGTATTTTTACCAAAACCAAAAACAGAATTTCTTAAACGCACATTTCTTTATAGAGGCGCGCATGAATATAATATTCTTCCCTCTGTAATACAATCCTCGCCAAGTATTTTTGTATTTAGTAAGAAATTGCATTATTTTATACCAAGTTTCGTTTAATCCTCTTCGATGATATTGTTTATTCAGTAGTACAGACTGTAGGCTGCACTCGTAGTTGTAGCTTGTAATCATAATAATTGTTGAAATTCATTGTTAGTTATTGTTAATTGCTGTTAATGGTTAATGGTTAATTGTTTGTTGAAATTCATTTTTGATTATATTGTTAATTACTGTTAATTATTGTAAATTGTTGTTAATTATTGTTAGTATATTGTTGTTAAGGGACCCCATGGTAGAACAGCAATGTCTGCATAGACGGCGCTGAATGGGCCATCCCTCTGAATCTTTTGTATTACCTGTTTTTTTTACTTGTGTTTCGGAAAATAAATAAATAAATAAATTTTGTATGCATTTTACTGTCATAATTACAATTGTGTATTTTATGGTAGAGATTGAATACCAGGACATGTTTTAGTTTGTATTTACACGGTATATGTAAAGTGGTACGGGGTTTAACAAAGAGACCTGCGAGGGAAGCGGCTTGTGTCAAAACTATGATCTGCATGTAATAAACATGTCTTTATTAATATTTCGTCACACATGAAGAGCACACAATGGCACATATTCCGGCACACTTATTGAACCCTGCCCCTCAATATCTAGACGTCGCATTTCTGCATGGAGACCATGACCAATTAAATTACTTCGAAGCATTTCTTTTTGTAATTTGTTTACAGTTGGCTCTCTGCCAAAATGTGTGATGACGTATAGAGGCAGCTGCAGGAAAATGCATATTTTCAAGTGCGATTTTCCCGCCGAGCTAGAAAGTAAGTACGTCCGCTAGCTTGTGTTTTCGCGGGTTTTTGTACGGAGGATCAGGGAGTTGGCCGGCAACACGTCACTGCAAATGTCTGCATTGAGTCGAACAGCATAATTGTGTTTTACAGAAAACTATCATTATCGTTTAACCAGAAGTTTTAACGCACTTCTTTTCTGCATTTCTATTCAAAGTTCACTGCGAACTACTATATTTGAATTGAGGAATTGAGGAATTGAGGAAATAATGTATGGTAATGAAGCGTTTCCTAATGCTCAACAACCAGTTGTGCCTATGAAGCCCTTGCCGAAGAATGAGTGCACCAGATGTGGCAAACTGAACCTGAAGAATGAGCAAGAATTGACAACTGGATTCTGTTCGTCGTGTTACCAGATATATCTCGCACAAGAGGTTTGTTTTATTATGTATTTATTTCATCTAGTTATTCGGGAGGCTTTGGCAGTAATCGTGCTCTTATATTGGACATCTTGCTACCTCCCATTTTGTCGCGATCATGGGTGTAGTAACAAAAAAGAAGAGAAAACATTACACCACATTCATTTTAGGCTTTAGCTTTCCGTGACCTTTTTGGAGACTCTCTTTGTTTGACCAGGGAAATGGGAGTTTTCCCTGGTTTGACTTTACCTAACCTGATTCGTTTATTTATTAATTCATTCATGGTATTTATTTTGAACACGTATGACAGGAAATAAGCTGAATTGCACGTGCTAAACATTATATCAAAACAAACAATGATTGTAGTCAATAATATAAACGCGAGCAATAATTGTGAAATTCTATGTATACATCATTGTAAAAACGACATAAGAAATGCAAAATAAATTACATCATTGTACTTGTCTAATTAATCATAATGTACAAAGAATATAATTTATAATGGTGAATAAAAAAAAAACCTTCCTTGTAATAATGTACTGAAATTTCCTTCAATGTGTGTAGTAAAATGACAAATTGGTTTGGATTATATTATTAATAATTGTGATTATTACATTTCAGTTGATGATAGAAAATATTTAAGATGTTCATTATCTAATCAATCTATATAATGAAATAGAAATACAAATATATATATATATATATATATATATATATATATATATATATAAGCAAAACAAATTTATTATGTAATTGGGATATTTGAGTTTTGGTAAAGAGAGTACAGTTTTTGTCAAACTGAATTTAAGTAACCAAAACCTGCACCATAGCATTACAAACTAATAGTTATAACTTCACCATGCTCGAAATGAATACAAATTTAGTAATGACTAAGTAAAAAAAGCCTGTTATCATTCACAAAGAGCTGTTAAAACTCAAAAGGGCTCAAATCAAACATTGTACATGTAATGTTTTGCTGAAAAAGAATTAGATAGAGAGATAATCAACAACTGTCAAAAAACACTTTTTGTACATTTTTGAAAAGAGGAAGCATTAAAACAAATTAATGGCTGTTTCAAAATTATCGACAACGCGGAATCGCGCATATAATATACGTTACGTGTTCGTGCAAAAGACCTCGTGGTCTCCCACAGTGGTCTGCGGGCTTGTCGATATATCCAGCTCCAGCAATAGCGGCGCGGACAGGTGCGAACGGGCGGTGGATTTATACATTTCTCGGGAGGCCATTGGATTTCTTCCGATATTTCTGCATTTGAATTGACGATGCTTATAGGTTCGGATTTTACCACAAAGCTCTTTTTAAAGACGTATTCAACAATATTGATCAATTAGTTTGCCATGATCTTTTCGGTAACTTTTCCAAAACTGTTATTTGGCTTTAAAGGGAAGTGCCAGTAGTGGAAAATAACTTCATTGACCAAACTAATTGTTTAGTAATAGTATTGTTGAAATAGCATACAAATGGGCGTGTGTGGAAAAATCCGAACCTTAGTATCGTTAAGTGCAGAAATATAAGTTAAAACGTTTATGAAAGCCGCTGACATTGAGCCTAAATTCACCGTCAGTAATTTGGCCCGTCTGCGCTGGCCACATAGATACGCTCGTTCGAGCGATTCGCTCGTGCGAATTACCATGTGCGCATTTGCCATAGGATTAACACGCATCGCACGAGGCTGTTTATCAACATACAACCATCGGCGATATATCAATCCGCAGCGGATAGCTTTATAATTTATCAAATATATCAATTAGTAGGCGGTTTCCAGGCTAAATTTGTATCATCCCGTATTAGTAAAAACATATTCTTTCACATGATTGGTAATAAGAGCGTACATTTCATTTTTTGCGTGTGGGGCGTTTCCCACTACTGGCATTTCCCTTTAACAAGAGACCTGAGCGGGAAGCGGCTTTTGTCAAAACTATGATCTGCATGTAATAATTTCTTTCTTTGTTCATATTTTGGCGCAAAGAGCACATAATGACACACAATGCGGAACACAGTGGGCGTATGGATTGTAAACATTTCCACATAATTGTATCCCGTCCCTCATTATATAGCTACGTTGCATATTTGTAATACACATTTCAAAGTTTACAAAAAAAAGGTTTACTTGGTATCAATGTACTGAGCTTCATCCACCAACATGTCATTGTGTTAAAAAAGTCGTATTTGCATAGCTACCAAATATGTGATGACGTATATAGCCGGGAAAATTCATATTTCCAGTCTTTTGAACAAAAGACCCCATTTGGTATAAATATACAGAGTGCCCTGTTAACTGAGCTACACCCACCAGCATGTCATTGTGTTTCACAGTAAACTGTCATTAGTAAAAAAAAATATACAAAAAATAGTAAAAATGTATAGGTTTGGAACTAAGAATATGAATAAAATGTGTTACAAAACCCTTTTCAAAACTATTTTATGTATTGATGACATGTGTGAGGTACATTATTTTATCACTCTTGCAGAAATTGTATACAATTGGAAACAACAAATATGAATAAATATAACAGCTACACTGCAAAAAACGCTGTTCAAAATTTCGTTGTTCAGAATTTTGTTGTTTAAATTTTGAGCAATATTGTTTAAATGACAGACTGATCGAGTGTTCTAAACAGACACTGTTCAAAACACTCGGTCTAGTTGCAGATTTTGTTTAAACAATATTGTTTAAAACGCTGGACGGGTTTCCTTCCCCGCCAACCATAGACTAGATTAGACTTTCGCGAGCTGATCTCCGCCACCCCGAAAAACCCGCCAATGAGAGAGCTCTGTATACAGCATTGATCTGTACTCGGCCGAGTGATCTGTACACGCGATCTGTCCGACGGATCTAACGGGCGAACAGTTCACTAGGGTAACGCGATGTTTGGGGGAAAGGTGTATGCACCAGGCGTAACATGCAGTTCACAGAGTATAGAACCTAGACTACGCCAACCAAGGCTTTTACGTTACGCGCGCGCACACGTAATTTCTTCATGGCGGATAACTATACCGTCAAGACTTTGGGGGAGTTCGATCGGACTCGCTGAAATAATTGACGTATTCAGAGGTGAGAATTTAAACTAATTATTTAGTAATCTGAACGATTTTATACTTAAGACATATTTGTGCTTGCTTTGACATCTAAGCGATGTCTACAATACAGAATAAAATAAGATAGACTCTGCCAATCCCGTCCGCAGTGCAGTGACCAAAGTTGCACGGAATGTACGCGCCCGCGGAGGCAGCTAGCTAGCGCAGCGAGCGTTCGGCCCGTCCAGAGCTGCGGCCATGCCGACCCTACCCCGGTAGCTAGGTAGGGCGAGCGCTCTATGCATGCCGTACGCGTAACTGTAAGGGTAGTATACCGTAAAGGCTGTACACAATTCTATTCCGTGCAACTTCGGTCACTGCACTGCGGACGGGATTGGCAGAGTCTATCTTATTTTATTCTGTATTGTAGACATCGCTTAGATGTCAAAGCAATCACAAATATGTCTTAAGTATAAAATCGTTCAGATTACTAAATACCCAGCTAGCCACCTGACGTTGGGCCGATGTCGGAATTTGGTTGCCAGATGTCGGCATATCGCCGTTGGCTCGAGGTTAAAATGTCCGCCAGCCCAACATCGTCACGACGTCATTTTTGTGATATATTGGCATAACGTCATTTTCCGACAATGGCCCAACATCATCTCATGACATGATAGTCCTTGAAATTTATAAATCCACCGCCCGTTCGCACCTGTCCGCGCCGCTAGTGCTGGGCTGGAGATATCGACAAGCCAGCATACGGGCCCCATACCGGAAAGCATAATGGAGCACGTGGACTTTTGATGTAGCATATGCGTGATTCCGCGTTGGCGATATCAATTTACTGTAAATCAGTTTCATAATTTTGCAAAATATCAATTAGTAGGCGGTTTCCTGGCCAAATTTGTATAATCCCATATTAGTAACATTTATATTCTTTCACATGGTTGGTAGTATATAAGAGCGTACATTTAATTTGTTCGTGTGTGGGGCGTTTCCTACTTCTGTTATGTCCATTTAACTCAACCTTATTTTTAAAAAATCCTTTCAATTGTGTCATATTATACAATTACTCACTAAGATCAAACGGAAAACTATTCATACCATAACCCAAAACAGAATTTCTTGAACGCACATTTCTTTATGGAGCCGCACTGTTAGCCCGTTAATTGCGAGCTAAACACGGGGGGTCTCGTACTCATATCCGCGGTCCAATCACCCCACGAGCACGATCGAGGGCCTACGATGTACCTCGCAGTTTGTGCCCGGGTTTGTTCAAAATTATGCTATTATAATGGCCGGGATTTTTTAGATGAAAATGGGTATTTAAAGTTGAATACAATAAATTATGTATGATATTGCAAAGGCAGCAGTCCGGCGAATGTAGTGTTAAAGGGACAGTCCCTCTTTGTCAAAAATCAGATCGAACAGCCCTATAATTTGGATTCTATGAATGAAAAACGAATGCGTCCCTCCATCTTACTATATATTGGTCAATAAAAGAGTTTAACTGATTTAGCATAATATTACAACTATATTGTACTTATTCTTGCAAAGGTATTGTGAAGCCGACATTTGTAAAGGTAATGTCACGGACAAAAATCTCAAAAATGAAGAATATGTAATTACATGTAGTCAGTTTAAGCGAGGTTTGGTTATTTTGCCTAGTGTGCGGTCATGCTATTCGTATGTATGTGCGGGTCACGTAGCTAGCGCGAGTCACGTAGGGGTCACGCATAGCGTTGTGGTACTTCTTGGAATCCCTGTACGAACTTCTTCACTGGGTGAATATACGTATAATGCACAATTGTTTGTTGGACGACGGTTTATTAGTTTTAGGTCTATAACTCCACGAAAAAGAGATTTCAAGCCCTAATTTTTTCAGGCATGCTATTAAATGACATCTTCTTTCATAATAAGACAATAACCTCGCAACTTTTGAAATTTGGCTTGCAAAAGAGGGAATGTCCCTTTAAATGCACTTTTTATAAACAAAAACCTTTCGCGTTTTTGGATTCTCCGTTACAAAGGTCAAAAGTCAGCCTAAAAGTCAATTGTGTGCACCCTTTGACCCCTTTTGACTGATCGGGAGCACCTTAAAGGTTCCCTGAAATACAAATGCAAGTTGCCTTCAACTATTGTGCAGTAGTGTATACATCAACTATTTGTTAACTATTTGACTTACGGTATGTTTTGTATATTTCTAAAGATTTTAGCAATTGTTTTCTTCAGTTTGCCAAAGCCATCTCTAAAAAAATACTCTCCAGAGTAAAAACCCCTTGTGACATCATCAATCAATCACTGGTCAACTAACCTGGAGAAGAACAAAATAACTTACAAAAGAACATGCTCACAGTAACATGCACTGCATGTTTCCATACAAACGCTTACCAATGCCTTTCTTGTCCTTATCATGGTTGAGCTTATATCTGACATAGCAACTGCTATTTAAATTTTAAAATGTGTCAGTTAGAATAGTTAATTGCAAACATGTGATTCTATTGTGAGCAAGTCCACACCTTGGAAGAAGTTGCATTCCACCCTCTATTGTTCATCTTTTCCGTGAGTATTGATTGGCAGATGTTCTGCTCGCTCGCATACATAATATTTCACAACCTCGGGTGTTTATAATTTTACCCTTTATAACGCCATATCATAAGTAACCAGAACGTCAATGACGTAGCGCTCATCCGGCATCTCGCAACATCAAATATCGCAAAATTTCATGTGGTACACTTTTCAACTGGTTAAAAAATAAAAATTTGATGCCCTGGAAGGGACATAAACATTTATTTTTTTTAAATTAGAGCAAACAAAATATAAATTTGACGCCCCAGAAGGGACATGGGAAAAAAAAAAAAAAAAAATAATAATAATAATAATAAATAAATAAATAAATAAAAAAATGTTAAAAAAATAACCCAAATTATTTTTTTTTTTTTTTAAATAAAATAAAAATAAATACAAATAAATAAATAAATAAATAAATTAAAAAAAAAAATAAATAAATAAATAAATAAAAAATTACCATAATTAATTAATGGAGAAAATTTTCAAAATTCTGTGTAGAAGTTTAGTGTACCAAAGTTAGCTCTACCAGATAAAGCAAACCAAATCAAAATCGGTCGAGAAATGAAGGAGAAGAAGCATTTTTTGTGATTTTTGGAATAAATTTGCATAAATTACCATAATTAATTAATGGAGACAAATTTCAAAATTCTGTGTAGAAGTTTAGTGTACCAAAGTTAGCTCTACCAGATAAAGCAAACCAAATCAAAATCGGTCGAGAAATGAAGGAGAAGAAGCATTTTTTGTGATTTTTTTGAATAAATTTGCATAAATTACCATAATTAATTAATGGAGAAAAATTTCGAAATTCAGTGTAGAAGTTTAGTGTACCAAAGTTAGCTCTACCAGATAAAGCAAACCAAATCAAAATCGGTCAAGAAATGAAGGAGAAGAAGCATTTTTTGTGATTTCGAATAAATTTGCATAAATTAGCATAGATAATGAATTTCACGATTCTGTGTAGAAGTTTTAAATCCCCCTCCTAGCCCTACCTTATGAAACAATCAGAATCAAAATCGGTTGAAAAATAACGAAGAAGAAGCATTTTGAAAACTGTGGACGGACGGACGGACGGAAGGACGGACGGACGGACGGAAGGACGGACGGACGGACGGACGCCGGACGCAACGCCATGGCATAAGCTCATCGGGCCCTTCGGTCGGGCCGGATGAGCTAATAAAACGAATATACCCATACAATAATATTGAAACAAATGGCAATTTTCCGCTGTGAAATTGCTAAAATTGTCAAGCTCGCTCGCATACATAATATTTCACAACCAACGTTGGGTGTTTATATATTACCCTTCATAACGCCACTTCATAAGTAATAAAAACGAATATACCCATACAATAATATTGAAACAAATGGCAATTTTCCGCTGTGAAATTGCTAAAATTGTCAAGCTCGCTCGCATACATAATATTTCACAACCAACGTTGGGTGTTTATATATTACCCTTCATAACGCCATATCATAAGTAATAAAACGAATATACCCATACAATAATATCGAAACAAATGGCAATTTTCCGCTGTGAAATTGCTAACATTTTCAAGCTCGCTCCGCTCGCTCGCATACATAATATTTCACAACCTCGGGTGTTTATATATTACCCTTCATAACGCCATATTATATGACATAAAAACGAATATACCCATATAATAATATTGGAACAAATGGCATTTTCCGATGTAAAATTGCTGAAATTTTCAAGCTGACACCGCTCGCTCGCATTATTCATATATATGCAAATTACCGTACCATAATTGAAGACTATTCACTGTTTTTCAATCATTTGAAAATTTGAGAATTACACCTCCGATATGCACCAGATAGCTCCATTCTAGTGTGAAAATTGCCAAAGTTCCCCCTCCCACACCCTCCCCCATTGTATTGTAAAATTATATACAGCAAAACAAATGTAATATTTAAAGTTCGAAATCCTCAGTCATGGGTCCATTTTTCACAAAAAATCCTTAGACATGGGTACCTATTTACAGCAAAAGGACCCTTGGATATGGGTATGGGTTCGGAGGTCTCAGCCGCACACCCCGTCCGACTATAATCTGAGTACCCCCACCCCCCCCCCCCCCCCCCCGGGACCTAATCACTGTCTTTAAAGCGGAATTAGAATATAACCGGTCATCATGTGGTCAGCCTGAGTTCAGATACTTCAGCCACTCGAAGATGAAGTATCAAGTATAATCTGATGGGTTCGAGCTCAAATTGTATGCAAAATCGCACTAAAGGTGACTAAAAAGTAAACTTCAACATTTTAATTTGACTCTTCATGACACACAGAGATCCAAGGACTTGAATCGGCACCAGGGTAAGAACTAGATAATCAGCGCTCCCGGTGCTTCGGCTGCTCGGAGTCCTTACGGCATGTACGGTGCTCCCTCGGCAGGTATGCATTTATTTAACTGTTTGGCCTGCAGAGATGATGAATGTTACCCTATCCCTGATAAACATGCAGTAAACGTCAATCTTGCATTTCGGTTGTACCTGAGAATCAGCAGCATTGATACACAAACTACCAGAGTTAGAGTTAAAAAGTTAAAGGGGCAGTACAGTTTTGGTAAGGCTGAACTTTAGTTACCAAACCTGGACAGTAACATTATAAACCAATAGTTATAACTCCACCATGCTCGAAAGGTATACAAAAAAACGACTAATTTAAAAGCCCATTATCATTCAAAAAGAGCCATTCAAACACAAGAGGGCGCTCTCTAAAAAGGCATTGGTTGTAACCATCTTTCATACAAAATTATTCATGTGATGTTTTATTGAAATCATGATTAAATAGAGAGATCATCAACAACTATTTATAAACCGCTTTTGACAATTTTTGAAAAAGTGTATGCATTTTTTAATTTTTTTGAAAAATTCATCTAATTATTTGTGCCTCAAATAATTATAAGATCAGATATATTTATTGATATTTCAGCCATTTCTGGACCGATTTTTACCAAATAAAGTTTATTCTGCCATTCAAATTGCATGTTCTCTTAAATTTGACACTCAGTTTGTCATTATCTCACAAAAAGATTGTGATGTGCAGCGCCCTCTCTACCAAAACTAAACTGCACGACAAGTTTTGTTATATATGATGGTGATTGATGAAATACATCTAATCGATCAGAAAAGAATATGATATATATAGTATACATGTATGTACAAAATACACGTACATGCCTAACACAAAAATCGAATAAATACAACACTGTATGAATTGAATGGCAAAATGACTTCTAGAAACCATCACTGGTCTAGTAACAAGGAGAAACACTAATTAGACGAGTCTGCATTGCTCAATACCCACATGATCAAATAAATAATTTATTTTTGATATAGTTTGAATATTTCTTTATGCATATTTTACAGCTGATCCTGATCGTTATCCCCCGAGGCCGCCTGGAATGGATCCTAACATAAAATTGTTTATGTGGGAAAACAACGGACTATGGTTCCCCTAAGCCTAAATACTGTAACTATTATCATTGCATTTCTGTTTTAACCTTTTTGTTTGACTTATGTAGTTAGTTTTATAGTAAACATAGAAAAAAAAACTTACGATAGGTTGTAATGATTGATAAAATACACTTGAATTAGATGAATTATATGAAAATGATACATAAATGGTAGGTTAATTTTTTTTTAATAATGATAAATACATTGTTTGGTTGTTGTTTGAATAATCGCATAATTATGCTACTTACCTTTTTGAATTAAAATAAACTTAGGAAAAGTTCTAATGAGTAAAAATACACTTGTATAACAAAACAAAAAAAGGAATAAGAATTTGTTCGTTATATTAAATTCGCGATAAATTGTGTATATTTGTATGTTTTATTAATTTGTAAACTCTTCCAGTTATTCTGTCTGTATATATTATCCTGTTCACCCTGCCAATTGCAGAATGCGAATTTATTTTCAACTTCTGCCATGGACCTGGGTTTCAACCCTTCTTTGTAACAATCGATTGATTTGAATAAATAAAGATGATTTATATATTCAGACCAGTCGCGTAGCGACGGGGGCATGCCCCCTCCCAATATTTGGAAAAAAAATTAGGAAAGATAACGGGACATTTATATTTGGAAAAAAACATTAGGAAAGATAACGGGACATTTTTTTGAAGAAAAAAAAGAAATACATAAGGTGTGCCCCTCCCCCCAATAATTGTGTATGCCCCCCCCCCCCCCCCCCCCCACATCAGTCCGATCACGCTACGCCACTGATCTAGGTGAATCTTGCGATGATATTAGAATACAATTGAAGTTTCATAAATCACTTTTGGAAAAAGTTTCATGAAGTTGATGAATTACTGTAAGAAATTTTACTAAATAATGTTCTTAAATCGCTTTTCAAATTGCGCTAAATTGAATGAAATTATTACTGAATATCAAAATGGTATAATAATTATAGTAATACAATTACCAACAACTTCTAAATTAGGAAAGATGCATTTATTATTGGAAATTCTTAATGTTAACGTTTTAATAAGACATTTTTTATTTTTTATTTGAAAATATCTGGAAGCTTTTGCTGTGTGTTAATTTGTAAATTGTTATTTCTATCAAAGTAAAAGAGGAATGTCCATTTGTACACAACGAAAATCTATGAATGAATTGATATATCATTCTAGTCGTCAGTTTGACCGCTGACTTGCCGCATTCGATCTGGAAGATCTGTACTGGGTGTTGAATATAACCCCTGCTATAGAGTACAGAAGCCATGACGTCATAAAAACACTTTTTTCAAATTTGGACTTCATTTTCAGAAAGAGCATAACAAATAATGTCCAAATACCGAAAATCAAAGGAATAGGTTATATATTGGCTGAGATATGCCCATCCGAATGATTTTACTTCAATGGGCAATCAGTGTTATAATGCACTGGTTCCTAAATTTAGGAACCAGTGCACTATAACACTGATTGCCCATTGACCAACAAAATCATTCGGATAGGCATATCTCGGCCAATACGTAACATTTTCCTTTGATTTTCGGTATTTGGACATTATTTGTTATACTCTTTATGAAAATGAAGTCCAAATTTAAAAATTCTAAACAAAATGTTTATGACATCATTTATGACATCACACTTCACCACTCTATTGTACTTGTTAATAACTCGAAATTATTGTATGGGTTTTGTCTACATCATGAACAGAAAATAACTGAATAACACTTTGTTGGGCGCTGTTGTGACAACTAATCAATGTTTTATCTATAAACGTATACATGTTATCTCTGAAATCAAGTAATTTGTATTGATGTTAGTGGTGTTAGCCTTGACTCTTTAAGCGATTATCTCGAAAATGATTATTCGATATCATGGTAAACATCTTTCTGATATAATGAATGCTGACTTCAACTTTTTATTAGATAATGTGCTCAATAATCAACGGAATTCTGTGTAAAATGTCAACATTGTAGTACAATGTTGTCATTTTACACATATTTACGTAGATATAATTATTGGGCCCTTTCCTGCACAGAATATGATTATGAATTTGATGCCTGTATATGCGATTTAATTTGGTTAATACAAACTATGTACATTTATAGCATCAGATATGTTTGGAAAATTAAAAACACATTGTTTAAAATGATAATGTTCCTATTCTGAAACCCATCAGAAATGGTTGTAATATATCTTCAATATGAGCAAACCCATATGCTATAGTTCAGATTCGGCCTTGTTATACTCATTTCCCAAATATCTACTGTTTGTCAAAATGGCTCCCATTTTGAACACCATCTTTGGTTCGAATGTGATCGCCACAATTAGTTACAGATACACTTCTAAAGTAGGTACATTTCACTTCTCAAGTTGCCCAAAATGACATTTGAGACTTCAATCTTGTACCCAAACCATTGTTAGATATGTCCGAATGGTGTGTGAAAGTTTTATTGAAAAGGATCACTGCATTTCTGGTTAAAAAATCGAAAATATGCATCAGCTTTTACAAAGAAATACTTTATAACGTTTATGAGGTTTAAGACCGTTCATTAACGCTCTTGGGTTGAATGATAGATATCGTCATACTAAAGGGCCATTTTAAAAAATCTAACCCTATTTTATTATTCTCTTACCATAAGCTAAACAACAGAATAGAAGAGAAACGAGGAAGCTCCAAGTAATTGTCGTGGAGTTAGACACTTACAAGCATTCCTTTAACTCTCCTTTGTCATTATAACCATAAGACTAAAGAGCATGTTTTTCTTGTGTTTTTTTCTCATAGTTAACAAGTGAATTTATTTTTTTCTGTCTAAATGTTATACAAAAAATGCATAATAAGTTGTCATTGACTGAAGCTAAGTAGAAATAGCGAAAAATAATGAAAATACTAAGTAATTTGATAAAAACTGTTTCCATGTACAATTGTATTATATTCTTATAATTGTTACAATATTCAAATGGGGTATCAAATTAACTATTGCAACATCCTTTAAGGGAAAATATCCATCAGACTCGTGTTCACGTCGTAAAAATAACTGACAAAAAGTTAAAACGTATCATCTTGTATACATGCAACAATTATGAAGGTCACCAGCAGTGGAAGTTTGCATACAAAAAAGGACTCTAAAAGACAAAGAACATGACATAAATATCATATCCTATATTCCTTTATTGTCATGATGGAAGGTGAAAAGTTGTATAACTAAAGCACAAAAATCAAAAGTGTTTCTTTGGCAGATACTTTATTTATTTATTTATTTATTTATTTATTTATTTTATTTTAATTTTAATTTTATTTTTATTTGTATGTTTTTTTTTTTTTTGGGGGGGGGAATGTCAGAATTCATGAATTGTCATTTTTGTGTCACTATCGTATTTCTATTGTATTTCTGTGGTCACTATCTTAAATAGCGCCCCCCCCCCCCCATATCAAATGAAGCGTCATTGATTGTATCTTTAATTGTACAGCTCAAGTTGTTTTACATAATATGTGCCAAATATGTAAGTAATTTGCCCAGTCATGGCTGCATTCAAATAACATCTATAACATGTATAACGGACAAATTTTTTTGACAGAAATGATGCTGGAAAATGTAGGTTGCATTTTGGTACAACTAATATAAAGAGGTCATACATTAGGCTCATTGACGTAAAAATAACTTGCTCATTTATTTCTGTCTAACCAATCATGTGTATGGAACGACACATGCGAACGCTCCATTGGTCGTTAATAGTATAATTTTGTATCTTACTTTTTTACTCGCAGTGTAGTGAACAGACCCTAGTTTTTCAAGTAGTATGCTGTACAATATGTACTTACAACAAGTTGTGTTATCTTTATTGTTTTTGTTGCGCCTTGAACTCATGCTCTTATTCTAATGATGTAATTAATAAAAGTTTTAATGGGATAACAAAAGCCTTCTTGTCAGTGATATCATTAATACAAAATTATTGTTCGTGTATTGTATGTGTGTGTGTTTTTGTTTGTGTGTGAATGTGTGTGTGTGCGCGCGTGTGTGTGTGTGTGTGTGTGTTTGTTTGTGTGTGTGTGTGTGTGTGTGTTTGTGTGTGTGTGTGTGTGTGTGTGTGAGTGTGTGTGTGTGTGTGTGTGTGTGTGTGTGTGTGTGTGTGTGTGTCGGTGTGCGTGTGTGTGGTGTGTGTGTGTGTGTGTGCGTGTGCGTGTGCGTGTGCGTGTATGTGTGTGTGTGTGTGATTACCGACCAGGTGTGAGCGAGTGAGTGTGCAGGGGGGGGGGGGGGGGGGGGGTGGAGAGAAGGGGGTAGGGGGTAGAGGGTGTTTGTTTGTTTTGTTTTTCTTCTTTTTATCATAGCTTAAAACCTCCAATCATCATTTGTTTGTAGTTCATAATTATGTGATGTAAGATTTGTAATTGTTTTATGTATGTAAGGTAATTATTTATACTTTCTTTCATTATAAATGTAAATCGTTCTATTCTCTGTCTAAGATGTTCACATTGGACTTTTTTTGTTTATGTATATTCAATTGTAAATGTTTCAATTTGGAGGAATAAAAACCACTTTAAAATTTTTTTTAAAGGGTGTGTGTGTGTGTGTGTGTGTGTTAGGATGATGTGGACAGAGTAGTCCGAAAAATCAGCCAATGTTTCGAGGGTTCGCTCACGATTTTTAACTTCTCACTCGGCCGTTCTCGGTATGAGAACGTATATTAAAGGACATCCCATAACGAGGTGGATTTTTCTGACTACTCAAACAGGTGCCATGAGGGTTTCGAACTTCTTTACAATTTTATCAAGAAAAGAGATTGATCTAAATATGGCCCAAATATGGCGCTGTATAATCATGATAGCTAGTGGAATGAGTGTCGAGTGAGCATGGCTTCATTGGACGTAGCGATGTGTGCCATATTGCTATGAGTTAAAGGGGGAAACACGAAAATAAATCAGTCAATTAGAGTCTAGAGTGCCAAAAGTAGTGCCAAAAGGGGTGGAAGAGAAACGTCACAACTATTCTGTAACGAAATAATACAATCTACAAACAACGGGAGTTAGTAAATAGTAGGGATCTTATTGGTAAATACATCTGGTTCTTTTTGTGCCTATAATTCTTTTAAATTGTCTGTTTGTTAATGAGACAATTATGAATTTATTTTTTTTTAAATCACAGGGGTCGTGATTTAGCAAATATAAATGAGCATTTTCGCTCACTATACTTGACCATGAAAATGTTCAACATTTTACTCATTGCTCAGTCAGTGGATATATAACATCACATAAATACACATTTTATGAACCGTTAGTCGGTTTTGGAATTTTGTCAAGATAGTTGCTGCATATTATATCCATTTTAGCAGTCTTGCATGCACTAGTTACGTTGAATGATTTTGTCTACACCGCTTTGTACTGTGCTCTGCATTCTATGACATGGTATTCCCAAAAAATCTATTTTTACCCTCGAATGTAGAAACATGTGTACTCAGTACACGTTCAACTGCTGCAAAGAAGAAAGGCATGATACAAAAAGATGACAATGACACAGACAGGTAGCCAAGAGGCTATAATATTGTGAAAAGTAAATTACTTTTCGTATGTGCAAAGCTAGACTGGATATATGATTTCGCAAGGCCTTAAAGGGATAGTTAAACTTTGGTCAAACATAATATTTGTGACTAAAACTTCTCAGATATCATTAAAAACTAATAGTTATAAGTAAATGATACTTGAACGGTATAAAATATATAAACGGCTAAGTTACAGGAATGTTTTCATTCAAAAAGCAGTTGTAATACAAAGAGGGCGTCCTCTAGACACCTCAAGTTTCAACCATTTTTAAATCAAAATGAATGCGATGCTAGGTAAAAACAATTTTTTGGGGGTTTTACTATTTAAGTATAATTATTTTCAGAGGTGTGTAGGATTTATACAATTTGTGTTGAATTACTGATGAATAGAAGTTGGTCCCCAACATTTATTCCAATCAAATATATTTATATATATTTCAGCCGTTTCTAAACCGTTTTATCAATAAAACAAAAATGAACAAAAACTGAACTACTCCACCATAGCCCGTATATTCATAAAAGGCCAGCTAGCTTTAGTTCCATTTTGGAAAATGTGGCTAGGTACTTAACAAATTATCTTTTAGTTGCTAAATGGGTTTAATTTCGAATGTTTTGCAAATAAACCACAATGGTAACATTAAAAACAAAACAAAACTAAATATATATATATTATAATGTATGTGCCTCACCATACTAAACGTGTGATCCCCCTTCTCTAAATCAATCGGACAACGGTACTCCACTGCCAAGTGCCGTAGCTACGGGAGGGGAGGGTGGGGGAGCACGTGTGCTCCACCCTCCTCCCCCCCCCCCCCCCCGATCAGTCCGACCACGCTACGCCACTCACCGTCTATACCCTCTCCGCCCCCCCCCCCCCCCTCCCATTATGATGTAGATTAAATAACATTGCTACCAGACCTGGTTTTACGTTATACACGGCTACACCCCATTTTACTCCCCCTTTCCTCCTCCGCTTTCAGTTCCGTCATTCACCTTATTACCGACTGATTACGCCTTCTTCATATTCGAAAGATTAATTTGGCGGGTAATCTTATCTGATACTGCCATAAAGTGCACTGAAGTGTATCGAACGACTGCATTATTGCAGCTGACAAACACATCGAAAATACTTTTGTTTCGATTAAATCGATGTACTATACTACAACGTATCCTGTTATCATTCAACTCCCAGAGCAAAAACGTATTAAGTTTGCTAACAACCACATCGAAAAATAATAACCGAATCGATGTTTATACGAGGTATAATTTCCCAACCAAAATGAGGGGAAAAAATGTCAATATAACAACGCCACTTGATTTTAATCTAGGAAGGTGGAAAGAAACATAATAACAAAATATGCATCGGTTGACCCTGGGTACCCCATTATATTATACAATGGTAGATGTTACAATTAATAACGAGCTATATCAAGTAGCTTGTCATGGAGTTCATAAATGCATTGAACACAGATAATTTGCATTAATAGCCATATTCTCACATAAGGCTGAAGGCTCATATTCGGCTATATACGGCTTTGGGCTCATAACGGTCATTAGCGACGGTATGGTGCGGGGTACGCCCCCCCCCCCCCCCCCCCCCCCATCCCCTCCAACAATGTATTGATGACCTACAAATATAAGGTTAAACGGTATTTTTAAAAATGCATCTGAAAAGCTTAGCTCCAAAATACTCTGAATCCACTTTCCATACCAGTATCAGTACATTAATAAGCTACGTAGCCACCTCGAAATCCAATATTTAGGACACATTAATACACGATCAAAATCAAAATATTCAATTAAATTCAATATGGAACCGTCCATTCTCATATTTCATCTGATATCATCCATGCCTTCCGCCTTTCTAGCACAACCTTCCGAATCTTTTGTATTTCTGTTACATCTACTCACCCACGTAGAAATCGAATATGATAGTTCGATTGACTGGTGTAGTTTTTTTTTAAATGCAAATTTGCAAGTAAAAAACATATCTAAAATGTCTACTGATGCGTTACCACTCACGAGACACCGGTGCGTTACCAATCAGGAGGGGTCTTTCATCCATTTACTCCCTAGCTCCCATCTCACCTTCCGTGTTTTCGAATTGCCTTTATCATATTGAAACTGGGGTGGAAAAACCTAAAAGTGTATCGTCTCAATTAAAAGCATATCACAAATAAATGTCTGCCGGTGCGTTACCATACAAGAGGGGTCTTTCATCCATTCACTCCCTCCCACCCTAACTACCGCGTTTTCTGGTTGCCTATATACTCCGCACTTGAAACTAGAATGGAACAAAATACAAATGTATCTTCTCAAATAAAAGCATATCTCATATAAATTTATACCGTTGCGTTACCAATCAAGAGGGGTCTTTTATCCATTCACTCCCTCACACCCTATCTACCGCGTTTTCGGGTTGCCCATACTCCGCACTCAATTGAAACTGGAATGAAACAAAATAAAAATGTACGGTATCTTCTCAAATAAAAGCATATCTCAAATAAAATTTATACCGGTGCGTCACCAATCAAGAGAGGTCTTTCATCCATTCAAATCCCCCACCCCATCTACCGTGTTTTCGGGTTGCCTACTCATCTTGAAACTGGAACTGAAAAAATAAAAATGT